>RJWM01014554.1:0-50116 GCA_004363535.1 Dasyprocta punctata | reverse complement strand
CCACCCCTAGGCCCACCCCCACTCCCACCCCATCCCCACATTCCGCGAATGGTGCAGACTTACAGAGAGAGGCTTGGATGTTGCTGTCCCCACTCCAGCAGCAGCTGGCTGAGATCAGTTATATTTTTTGTTCGCCTTTCCTACCAAGTCATCTCTAATGAATGTTACAATGACTCCCATCTTCTTAGACTTTTCAGTATTTTCTTAGGTACCTCATTCCTGAAACTTTTTTCGTTTGCTTTCCCATACACTTAATTCTCTTGATTTTCTCCTCCATTTTTGGCAAACAATGTCCACACTTTTTACTTTTATGTTTTTTCCTAACCTTACTTAGTTGATATTTTAGTAGTGTAAGAGTCTGTATTTTATTGTCTTGCCATTCTATACAAGAGAGATGTAAGAGTTTAAATTTAACAGTGAGGTGTTTACTAATTGTTTACTCAACGCTATGTTTATGTTGTTTGTTATGTAAAATGGTAAGCCATTAATTAAAAGGATTTTTTACTTAAGACTGGTAACATTTTTATGCTAATGGAAATATCTGTTTCTGAACAGATTATATGAAGGGAACATTAAAAGGAGGCAAAATTGGAATCTGAAAACTTACTCTAAAGGTATTTTTATCAACCCAAAGACTAACAAAGTTATGTAGCTATCACTTCTTCAGTGCTTTCTATGAACTAGAAAATACTCTAAGAGCTTTACTTACAGTAACTTACTTTGAATCATAACAAATATATGGGGCAGGGAATATCGTTCAGTGGCACAGTGCCTGTCTGGTAAGGTGAGGTCGTGAGTTTGATTCCTGGTGCCAAAGGTGGAAAAAAATTTACGAAGTGGTTGTTATTACAAAATGATGACTTTTACGTTCAGAGAAGTTGGGCATATCACCAAAGGATACGTAACTCTTTTTTTTGTTTTGTTTTGTCTTTTTGAGACAAGGTCTCACTATGCAATACAGGCTGAACTTGAACTCATTTTGTAGTCCAGGCTGGCCTCGAACTTGCAGTGATCCTTCTGCCTCAGCCTCCCAAGTGCTGGGATTACAGGCATACACCACCACATCTAGCTTCATGCAACTTTTAAGTACTGCAAAGAAATAAATAGCAGAATACATGCATGCTGTGCTGCCTCTTTGATCTTCACACAGACAGATTTTGTCTGCATTATTCCCTATATCTGCCCATGATAATTCTACCCTTAAATATTCAAGTCAGAATTTTGAACCCATGTTTGAATTTTTTTTCAATTTCTTAGTGTTTTCAATTTTAACTTCAGAATTTGCTTATCTTTTACCATTTAATTGACAGCACATTAACCTACCTTTGTCTTTGGGACGATAAAACTATCTTTAAAATCAGCTTTCAGATTCTAGTTTTACCTTCTGTTACCCAGTCAGACTGAGACATTCCAATTAACATAAAAATTATAGCAGTCTTCTATACAAAACCCTTTTAATTAATGGCTTACCATTTTGCATAAGTAAAAACAAACACCATAAACATGGCCTTGAGTAACCAGGAATGACTACCTCACTGTCAAATTTAACCTCTTCCACATCTATTTACACTTTTCCTTTTGCTTACTCTCATCTGCTCTGCCAGATTCTTTGATTGTCAAATACACTAGGTAGGCTTCTTTTTCTGGATCTTGGTTCATGCTAAAGGCTTCCAGGAAATTCTCTCTGTCATAGAGCCACGTAGTTCTCCCTTTAAGTCTTTACTGACAAGCCATTTTCTCAGTGAGTCCATATTTGCTATCCTATAGCACTATGCATGTTCAATACAAAAAAGCATAATCTGACTTAAATATTTAGGCAGAAAGGGAATTTAATCCACAAAAACAGTTTAAGGGAAATAGAAAATGTTAATACCAGGAAATAAACTTGGGGAAAAAAATTAAAGGACTAGGGAAAAGTAGTCTAAGCTGTGTTTCCAGAAATGACTTCTAGATTTCAACTTTCACTGGAGCAACCTGTAGACATGGATGAATCTTAAAACTGATACATACAACTGCAGAACCATAACTGTCCTCAGAAAAGAACAAAATCTTCAAGAAAATTGTCCTTACTTCCGTCCATCTTAACAAAGTATATTAGTAATTTTTTCTTTTTTCTTTCGTATCCTGAATCTTATTTTCAAAATTGTCTGGGTAATACAGATGCTAATGTACAAAGAGACACCAATGAAGATGAAAATGGATGTTCTATATCAACTGCTTCAGGCAGTAGCTGCACTTTAAAAATTATATGTGTCAGTAACACGGCTACTAATTACACTTTCCCCTTTAGTTTTCTAAAATATTGATTAAAATACTATAAATTATACTTCTTATCTTAATCTTATTTATTTTCTATTTTTTTCCATGTGGGATGCTTATTTAGTTTTTATCTGTGATCTTAAACTTTCAATAATTCCTTTCAAATAATAAACTTAAAAAGTACTTGTTGAATGCACACAAGTTTCTTGTTGAATGTAAATCCAAAGGTCATTATAGTTCTACCATAATACTCTGGTTTCCAAATCAGAAGAGAATGCTATTTATGATATTAAATATTTATTCAGAGTATTGTGTGAAACATATACATATATATTTATTGAAAATGTTTGCAAATTTTACTTGTTTTCTCTTATTCTGTATGCAATATACTGTGGGAAAATTTATTACACATTTCCATTGGCATTCATGCAACTAACCCTGGCTGAACATCTCTTTCTTGACCTACAACAAATCACATTGATTTTTCATTCATTAATCTTCTCAAAAGGTCTGCTTAAATTCCTTTGACTCTAACTCCTAAAATTTATTGTTGGCTCTTAAGCCTTTAGATACATATTTCAATCCTTTCAGAAGATCAAAGTACAGAGTGTCAATACAGCAAAATCATACGCTATATTTGTAACAAGTCCAGGTCAGAAAACTCAAACCAGAGTCAACATGTGGGAAGCAGAGTTGCATGAACTGTGCCTGATTTGAATTTTTAAATGCTGTAGAGCCACAAAGGTGAAAATAACTGCTCCACATTGATAGTAGCCTGCACTGTAAAAAATTATGTGCCCCTTCTATTCAAATTTTAATTTAACAGCAACTAGTACATTTATGTTAACAATATTTGCAAGGGCTAGAGGGAGGGCAGGGGCAAGAATGTTTTTCTTTTTTTCTTTGAATTCTATATTGCTTTACCAAAACATTAACATGGTTTTTTTCAGAAGTATGAGCTCTAGCATTCTTTGAAGTTTGGGTGGTGGTAAGATTGGCTTGTTGGGGACTGATGAAAAGGAAACACCTTGATCTATTTTGAGCCAAAAGACAAGAGGCAGTGACTAAGATATTTTTCAAGTTGTTATTGTAATAGCATATTTCCTGTTAACATAATGAAGAACTTGAAACTGGATGGTTTACACAGAAAGTGGATTTATTTTGCTGACACTTGTAGAAGTTGAAATCTGATTTGCAAGCATCAGCTTAGGCCCTGTGAAGCCCACATAGCATTCAGGGCAGAGGAGCATGAGACAGGGAGAGATCTTATGGTAAGACAGGAAAAAAAAGATCAGGGATCCCAGAAAAACAATGTCAATCCATTGTAAGATGATTCTGCAGTGATCTAATAAACTTCTACCAAACCCCACCTCTTCCAGGTCCCACGGCCCATTAACATCACAACAAGGAGGACAGAGTTTCTGGGACAGGAATTTTGGGGGACAAAGGACCTTACAGCAATAGCAGTCAGTAAATCAAAACATGGAAAGTGAAACAGAATGCATGTAATTAAAAAAAAAAAAGAAATAGCAATTCAACTGAATCATATTTCTAGTTTTAGCCAGGGAATTTTGAAACGAATCATAACTATCTCCCAGAAAACCAATGAGATGATGCTGTTCAGTGACTCTTCCTTCTCATATTGGAGAGTAGGAAGAGTACCTTTCCTATTCACACTTAAATTTTTTTTTCAGTAAGTTAAGATGGTTCCGAAGAATAAGCCAAGATAAGCCAAGACAGGGTGTACTTCAGTATATGGAAGTATACATTCTTGGTTCATTATGTATTTCCACTTTCACAATCATTACTATATGTTAACTAGTATATATAATAAATTTATTTCTTGTAAGCAAAAATTTATCTTCAAATATTCAAAAATATTGTCCTTTGTTTATAGGATAATTTACTTAAATATACTTTGACATAATTTCTTTAACTTCACTTTAATGAATTCTTCTAAAATAAATTTTTAAAATAGCCTTCAGATTTTGTATTTTAAAAATTTCTAGGTATTTTAATTTTTATACAACATTTTAAAATATGTATAACCTAAAACTCAGATACATATAATTGGAAATCAATCCATTATTTTTGCTTTAGTAAAACTCAAACAAAAATTTTAATGAATCTTTCAACTTCAGCAGTGGTAAATACATGCACTCTGATATAAATTAATTTAAATGCCAAGAGCTTTGCAAGAAAAGAATTTACTATCTTCTTACAACAAACTCCAATGTAACATGAGCCTGGGAAATTGCATTTTTATTATTTTAGTGCAACAAATTTCAGAATGTATTTGCTATAAAAACAGACAAAAGGTTTGAGGTCCATGTAGTATCTCAAGTATGCTTCTGTTAAATCTTGATGGTCAAGAGGATATTTTTAAATTCTCCTAGGCTAAATTGATAATAGATTTCCAAGGTTTTCAGTCTTTGACATAAGTAAACAATACCTGTAGAGAAACATGAGCACACTGAGTGAATACAATTTATTATACTGAAGCTTACAAATACTGATGCATGAAGTGGAGATAGAGGCCACTCGAATTTCCAAAACTAAGTTTTTCCTATCTTTTTTTTTTACATTTTAAATTATTACACTTTAAACAATTTATTACTTTATCCTTCTCTTTTTTAAATTAAGTCTATTGGTACAATTTAGATATACATAATAATTACATTCACATAGGGAACTTGTACCTGTACATGATGTATCATGCTGCTTCTTCTTTTTTCTGATTCACCTCCCCTCTTCCTTTCCTTATTTACAAAGATTTGTTTCCATTTAATCGTTTTATTTCTCATGTTTTTCTTTTCCCTTCATCCCACTGTTTCCCTTTCCATTTGAATAATTATTTTCTATTTCATAATACCTATTATACATTTGGCTTTTATTTACACTTCCAGTTTCTCTCACACCAGAGAGACAATGCGAGATATAGATAGATAGATAGATAGATAGATAGATATAGATATATATATATGCATATGCCATTATTGGTGGCTGAGTAGCATTCTATTGAATTAAACAAACAAACAAACATCTTTTTATCCATTCATTGCTTGATGGGCATTTAGGTTGCTTTCAGGATTTAGTTATGACAAACTGCTGCCATAAACATGGATGTGCATATATTGCTGTGCTGTGATGCTTTTAAATTATTGTGAGCAATCATAAGTAAGTTGTTACCAGCCAGAAATGAGCTAATACAGAGTAGTATACTACAAGTAAGTTTCATGGTTATCACAAAGAAAAATGTACAGGAGATGCACAAAACAAAAACAGTAAAAGCTTCTGTAAAGCAACCAAAGAATAGCTATCAAAATGCAGTTAAGCCCTTACTTAATAATCGCCTTGACTGTAAATGATTAAATTATCATTTAAGAAGATACAAAGTAAATGACTAGATTTTAAAAGTGAATTTCAAAATATTACTTACTTTGTGTTTGGTCTAGAAGAGAAATTGAGAGAAATGCTAACATTCATGGACAGAGAGTGTGATAGATTCCACCTTAGAAACTCAAATGTCCTGTGTTGGGAATCACTAGTACCTGTGAAGTCTGAGGAAACTTTGTTATATAAGACCAATCTGCCTCTAGTGAAAAAAGTCACCATAAAAATATAAGGTTTGGGAAATTGAATTTCAACAGCGGCAGCATCCTTCATCACTTGGCTTTCTGATAGTGTCAGTAATGTGAAAAGGGAGTATGTCCCTTTTGCCTCAAGCTAAATATGTTTCTGAGTGAAAAAGCACAAATATGAAATCTGATGTCACTCCAGACATTTTCAGAATAATGCAACAGGAAGCAAAAACATCTTAGCATCATCCTTTGAATTTCAAAGACATATTGCTACCTCCAACAAGAGACTGTTTCTTCTAAGGGTAGAGCTATATGGTAGAAAGACTGGCCAGACAATAAACAAGAACAGATGGCCAGGTATGGTGCTGCACAACTGCTATCCCAGCACTTGGGAGGCTGAGGCAGTGTGATTGCAAGAGTTCAAGGACAGAGTAGGATATATAGCGAATTCAAGGCCAGCCTGAACTATGTAGTAATACCCTGTCTCAAAAAAAAAAAATGCAGATTCATTAACTACTATGGTCTTGCATAATATAAGATGGTGCTAAATATGTTCAAAATGAATATGAAGCAGAGCAATTGTTTCAGTTTATTTTTCCTTTTTAAGTTATCAGTACCTCCCTTTTTGAGTCCATACAGAAATTAAAATACATAAAATTAGAGCGATGTGGTCTATAGAAATTTGTGACTTCCTGTGAAGATTCTAGCCTTGGGGTTTTGTGAATTTTATGGATATTATAATGTTGTTTACATATAAACAAACTATGATAGACAAAATAATGATTCCCTAAAATGTCTAAATCTTTGTTGCAGTAACATACTTTAAAAGGCAAAGAGGAATTAAATACGTAGAATGAATTAAATTTGCTGGTCAGGTGAGCTCAAAATAGTGAGATTATTGGTCTCGTGTAATCTAAAACTGAATAGAAGAGATCAGAAAGAAATGTCATCAGGAAGATTCAATCTGCTTTTTCTTGTTTTGGGATTACAGAAAAAAGCCAAAAGCCAAGGACTGTAGGTATCTCTGGAAACTATAAAAAACATGGCAACAAATTTGCACCACCAGCTTATAGAAGGAACACATCTCTGTTGAAGCCTTGATTTTAATCCAAGGTGACTGACGTCCACATTTTGAATGGCAATACTATCCATCTGTGTTATTTGAGGACAGCATTTTTATGGTAATCAGTTTCTATCACTGATATAGCAATAAGATACTAACACAAAATGTTTATATTGACATATTATTGTCATGTGTGATTATAAAGATAAATGACACCTAGGCTCAAATAAAAAATGAACCCATCTATAGTAGGCTTGGGTCACTTTTATTTGATCAAATGAACCCTTTTTTGATATTCATCTCTTTAGCCTACCTTTACATTCGTACATTCATAATGAATTGACTGAATATTCACTGTGTGCCGGACATCTGGGAAGGTACTTTAGATATAGAGATAAACAATTATGTGACTTAACAGCTTTCTTAGAGGTTAATTTTTATTTGTTTTTTCAACCATTGGCAAAATTGTTCTCATAATTATACAAAAATGCAGACTTATCAAATCAAAGTTAATGCCTTATACCTGTAAACCACAGTGTCAACTGGAAAACCCTCCTGTCTGACTCACTTTCAAGTTTTCAGCTCGTGACTCAAGCCCCTTCCATTCATTGGCTTCATCACTTGAAATGGTTTCAGATCCAGTTACAGGAGTAAAAGAAAGAGAGCATGGAAGATCTTATGACAGATTTTCAGGGTCAGAGCTAAAAGTGACACACAACTCCAGGCAATTTCACTGGTACGATCTCAGTAGTGTGGTAACAACCGACAGCAGGAAAGTTAGGAAAAATAATCATCATGTAGACCAAAGAAGAGGAAAAGGAAGTAGTTTGCCAATTACTGTTATTAGTTATGATGTTACTTCTGGGTTAGAATCTCTCTGCTTCTCATATACAAAATATGCTCACTCCTTCCGGAAGTAGAAAAACTCCATGTACCTCTATTTAATATGAGCAATTTAAATCCAGGATTTGCACTAATTCTCCATTCTCCCCATCTTAGCTGATCATCCTAAAGCATAAAACAAAATGTATCTACCCAATTTTTCTTTCAAATAATGGAAAACAGTAGTGTATAGCTACCAAAAATATATTGAGATGGAAAAAAAACAAGACAAATATCTCCACTTCTTGTTAATTATTTAGTCTTTGACAGGTTTTTATATGAAAAAGTTTTAGTTACAACACCAGATGTAACAAAAATTAACCTATCAGATGATATCAAATATCACAGCTGTTTTGAAGGTAAATATGGTTATAAATGCTTGGGAAGATTCTGGAAAGCCTCAGAGAAATAGTAAGAATTCTTTTTATTTTTAATTTATTTTTATTAGTATTGTATTAGTGCATCTAGTAGCATAAGGTAAATAATACTCATATAAAAAACGTATCTGGGCACAAAATTTGTTAATAACAAACTGTATGTCAGGTCTGATTTGAAATCAGCCTGAATAGATGAGATCAACGCAAATTGAGGTAGTTAAATATCACCTGTTGAAATTTACAAGATAATGTCTAAAAGGGTAGCCTGATTCAAAACTTAGCCCGATTATGATTATGGTCTTTTACAAAGGCTATCTGAACAGAAGAATTTGCAAAATCAAAGTTTTATTCAGTTCAGTGATCATATTAACTTTTACCAACATGTCTTTTACATGGAGGATCTCCTAAAAGATGAGAATAATGACTATATATTTTGTAGTTTTAGGTTGTATTAGCATTTTACAGTAACTCATGATTAAATTTCATGTACATGCTTAACATACCTGTTATCAGTTGTATTTTATCCTCTGTGTTTTATAAAGTGAATGGAGTGATGTGTGACCCAGAGAAGCAGATAAGATTAGGAAAGTGTTTTTAAAGAGAGATGGGGTCTGCCTGGGGACCCCAGCAGGATCAGAGTCACAAGCTTAGTAACAAAGAAAAGAGTGAAACCTAGTGTTTATCGCTAATGCTTGTGATTTTTTTCAAATTTCCAAACTGGCAATGTAAAGAATTTAAATATAGGTTTTTGTAAAATGAAAGAGCACTGTAATTAAAAACTAATATTTCCATACTCTTTTATATTTAAAATTTAATTGAATATTCTGAACAAACTCTCTGATCAGGATCCCTCTATTTAAAATGCTCTGTATACACTTAAAGTTATATGTACACCCAGATCATAGTCTGCTGCCATGAGATTTTGTCTTCCCTCCCTTGCATTCACGAGCACATTCCTGCCTCAAAGCTTTTACTTTATGTCCCCGTATCTCAAGCTCAATTCTCACAGTCTGAGTGTGTATCTGGATTCATTGTTGTAGTCTTAGTAAAATTTATCTTTAAAATGGCTTTACCTAACTGTTCTAACACTCTCTTTCCTCTTTCACTGTTTTGTTTACTATATGAAAATGAGTGTCTATCTATCTAGTTATCATCTAATATACTTGCTAGTACAACTTGCCTACAAACTACCTGTCTTCCTACCCAACTTTCTTCATGAGAACATAACCTACAGGAAAGAAAAATCTTTATTGTTTTCATCCACATCCTAAGCACCTACAACAGTCAGTATGTACAGGTTAAATCAGGAGATACATAGATGAATAATCAGAAATTGGAATGAAATTCTTAAATTCCTGGAGGTAATTATTTTTGTTATATGAATTTAATTCCCAATCTGACTTCAATTTCTTCTTCTAAACAGTTTGCTTCAGATTATTTAAGATAAAGTAGATTTATTCTATCTTTCACTCAAACAAGGGAGCTATAGATGTAGGAAAGAATGCTATCCATATTGATAAGACTGGTGTTATGGAAATATTCACACACAAATCATATTTAATGATTTATATTTTATAATAGAAAGCCCAGTGAGAAGTTTTCTTTAAAATTTCATGTGAGATATGTGTTAAAATAGTCTTTTGTAATGCCAGTCACTCTGAATAAAAATTTCATATTGATAATATGGCTGTAAGAGACGGTGTACTGCAAAGACAATTGAAAATGAAAGTTTAATCTATTGATATAGTGAAAAGTTCCATTCACTGGTTTTATTTTTGTATCGCCTCTCACTCCTACCATTTCTGTCAATGAATCCTTAAAAGTTCTTTTGGTCTAGTGCCTCAGGATATCATTTTCTAGTTTATAAATAAATGATGCATAGCCCAAAGTGATAAAATATTGGTAAGAACAAGGAGATATTATAAACTCTTTTGACTTTTAAAAATACTGGCAGCAAAGAAAATATACATTGGTAAGAAAACTCCATCTTAAATATAGTGAAATCATACTAGAAAATAAATGTGAAGTTAAATAAATTTATTCTAAAATATTCACTACATTTTGTCAAAATAAAATGGTAGTCACTCAATTTTGTCAGCACTTCACACAAACTGCAAACATTAATGCTGGGAAAACTTAAAAATAATTTTAAAAACTAATGTGCATAATTAACAACTTATATAAAATGTACATTGAGACTTAAATGACAATGGAATTTGAGTAGCATGATACTTGTTTGGTTATAAACACCCTCTCTCATCACGGTAGCTTTTTCAGAATTTTTAATGTGAAATTTAGGGTTTTAGTGGCTTTAGCCTCAGTGTCGGAATCACAGCATTGTGAATGTATAAACCACAGGAATAATATAATGAAGTCATAAAAATACAAGGCAGAATATTCCAGATTTGTACAGTTTCTGGCCAAAAGCAGTTAAATACTCTGGTTAAATTATCAAAATATTTTGTAGTTATCTCAAATTTTCCTTAATCTTTTAAATGAAAAAAATTCCAATTACTTTTAAACTGTATTCAGTGTATTTTCAAAATGCATTAGCAAGACCCACAATAGGTTAATGTCTACCAATTTCTTTCTGACTGAAGCATTCTGGATATCAGATTCTTCTACGAGACAATAAATTGAATAAGGCCTTAAAGAATTACAGATCTCAGTAAATGCTAAAAATACTAAACATATCTAAACGCAGTTCTTCAATGAGTTCCGTTATTCCTGCTAACAGCAGTATTCCAAATTGATCTCCATTTGAACCACAGTTTTTCATAGCTTCAAATTGTTTTTATCTTTTTTATTTTTACTGTCTGCTAATATTGCTATTGTAACACAATACGAAAATAAATCTGTTCCCCTTCAATGAGTTTAAAATGCTACTATGGATCCAGAGATATAGCTCAGTGGTACAGTGCCTCCCTGGCAAATGCAAGATCGTGAGTTTGATTCCTGATAACAAAATTAAATAAATAAATAAATAAATAAATAAATAACACATTACTATGTTTCCAAAAGTGCTACAGACAAATTGTAAGACTGAATCCCTGTAAAATATTCTACCCATATGTTATCTAGAATATGCTGAGTGTCTTTATTACTTGCTGTCGTCTATAAGTCAATTAGACACCTGAAAGTCAGGGATATATCAAGGGGAAATTGAATGACATTTTGTTTTGATCTAAGGGAAAAATAGGTGAAACTGAAATATCGATACCAAATCAGGAGAACTCTTTTGCTGATATTCTTAAAAAATACAGGTACCTATGTATGTATGTAATTTTAAAAATAATCATACAAGTGATATTGAGCAAGTAATTAAAATGGATCATCTAAACACTGCTGATTTTTAGGCATTTTTCATTATGTCACACTTCACTAAGTATTTGTGTTTTAAAAACATGTGGCTGTTAGAAGCTACCACAAATATAGAGGCTTAGACAACATAGGCTACCTTACAGTTTTGAGTATCAGAAGTTCAAAGGGCTTAGCACTGAGTCAAAATCAACATGTCAACAAGACTTAGTTTCTTCTACAGGTACTAGAGGGGAATGCATTGATTTTTTTTTCTCAGATTGTAGATGCCACTAACATTCATTATCGCAAGATACTTTCTTTTTGTTTCAAAGCTAGAAAATGTAAATTTAGTTACCATATTATATCATTCTGACTGCCTCTTTTACTTCTCTTTCAATTTTAGGTATTCTTGTGACTATCTGAGACCAATTTGCATAATGCAAATAACCTTCCTGTTTCAAGGTCAGTTAATTGGCCAGTTTAATCCCATCTCCTTTGCTGTGTAAGACACTGTACCAACAAGTTCTAAGTATTGAGATGCATATATAATTTAAGATATTAATTTCCCTATCATGACACTGGCAAATGTTTGGTAATAGTCCCACTAAACACTTTGGATTACACATTTGAGATACATGATTTGAGCAAAAGTATCTGGAATTGACAAGGAAGTCAATCCTATGTCCTTGATATTGTTTATTTTGGGATAAAGCAAAGAAAAATGAAAGTGGTTACAGTAAAACAAATTGGTTGATGTATTATTTAGAATTCCCCAGAATATTTGGTTATTTTTAAACCTACAATCAAATATTCAACATTCTGTTTAACTGACTACTCTAAAGATGACTTTAGATCTTTTGAAATTCATCTTGCTTTTTAGGTATCCATTTTCTTGTTGTTCGTATTTAAATGGTTTCTTAAAATTTTTCATTATTTTTTATAGCAGTCATCTTAACATTTGCCAAGCAATGGACAAAAAAAATTTGGTAATTAGGGTTATAGCCAAACGTACTGACTTTAAGACTAAATATACATTAAATCTAATTTTCTTTGAGAAGTTAGATGTGAATCCGTTTATTTCTTACTACTTTTTGAATCTCTGGAAACGTAAGTGATCTTATTTATTTGTAGAGTAAAAGGTTAGATTTAATCATTTTGAAAAAAATCTTCAGTATAGAGTAAATGCAATGCTACTATTTGTGACTACTTGAACTTTGTAGAAAGTATGTATATGCTTTTAACTATGGTTTGACAATAGCCATGTTAAAGCTTGATGGTAAAACATCATAGTGAGCTTTCACAACCAAATAAAAATTAACTTAGATGAATTTGATTGAATGATGTTTGCTGATAATTATTAAAAAAGCAATAATAAGCTAGTGCTACAAATTAAAAATAAATGTGATAGTAATCAACTATTAAGATGTAGTAAAAACAGAAGGACTAGAGTGTGAATGACATTGCTGAATATTTCTTTATATTTTTAGAGGCAGACAGCTACAATTTTATTGTAACTTATTAGGTTATTCATTTTTATTGAATGAATTTTTCAAAAAGCAAATAACATAGAACTACTTAAGATCCACACTTTAGTATTTTATACATTTTATCTGAAAAGGATTTCTGATACAGGAAAATACATTTCATGTAAACATTTATTTTTTGTTTTTTCCTTTTATAATAGTGAATAAAACGTGAATGCAAATAAAAACAGCACTAAAATCAACAGATGGAACTCAAGAAGTCCTGCAGTGGAATGCTAAGTACAGTAGTCCATGTTCCCAGTGCTAAGCACAGAAAAACAATTAATGGGACACTGGGTGGTCAGGGAAGACATTCTGTTTTAAAAATGAGACAGAGAATCAGATGTAAACAAAAGCTTCCTTCTAACAAGTAAAGTTTATAGTGCAGCCTTGAAGGATGAGACTTCAAGTAAACTAACTGTATCACAAAAACAATCAAAAACTCTCAAGAATATTTATAAAATATTTAACTGTAAATTTTGCAATTTTCGTCTCTGATAATCAATTCTCATACATGGCAAGAAAAAAACTCCCAATTTTTTGAAAAATATTAATTACTCAAAGAGGACTCAATTAGGGGAGTGTGCCCTCACTAGCTGTGCAGAGGATCCAGCTCTACCTGGTCCCGCAACTCAGTGCAACCCACCAGAGGACCACCAAGTCAGCCTCGCAGGACAAAGAGCCACACAGGTCCCAGAAGAAAATGACAAAATGAAAGACCAAGAGGCAATCTGAATCCCCCAGCCCACCGAGAACGAACCCAAGAGACACCGAATTGGAAGACACTGGGAGTCACACAACTGAACTTTCTGAAGTGATAGCAAATGCAGTAAAGAAACAGGTCAATGAAGCTATAGAGAAACTCAACTCAGAAATAATCTCTCAGCTAAAAAGTGAAATGACAATCATTATGAAAGAAATGCTGTGTGTATCTAAAGGAGAGCAAGATAAAAAATAGAAGAACTTAAGAAAATGATGGAAACTTTGAATGAACAACATAAGACACAAACAGAATGCATGAAGTAGATTCAAAGGGAAATTCAGGAAATGAAAAATTCCATGGAAAGTTTGAAAAATTGCTTGAATAAATTTGAAGATAGAACCTCAGACCTTGACAACAGCATAGGAGCTTATGGCCATGAAAGAAAAGATCTCTTAAAAATAGTAAGGAATCAAGAAACAAGAATTCAACAGCCGCAAGATGATGCCAAGAGAAATAACATAAGATTAATAGGCATAAATGAAAAAGCAGGGGTCAATACTAATGACCTGTGAAGAATATCCACAGAAATAATAGGAGAAAACTTTCCAAACATGGGAAGAGAATCTGATATACAGCTAAGTGAGGCATACTGAACCCCAATTAACCTAACCAACATAAATCTTCACACAGACATATAATAAATAGGCTATCAGAAATACAGCACAAGAACAAAATACTAAAAGCTGTCAGAGAAAAGAAACAGGTCACCTATGAGAGAAAGACTATCACAGTCATGGAAGACTTCTCAACACAAAACTTTAAGTCAAGAAGAGCTTGGAGTGAAGTATTTCAAATCCTGAAAGAAAACAACTTTAAACCCAGATTGCTGTACCCTGCAAAACTATCCTTAAAAGTTGATGGAGATACTTTCATGACAAAGGACAACTGAAGAAATTTATGGCAACCAAGCCAACACTACAAACAGTACTGCAAGACACTTTAGAAAGAGACAAAGATAGCTACAATCTTAAGAACAACAGCAAAAAGAAAGCATTAAGAAGGGCAAATAATTAAACAGAAAATGTAGAAAACCAACAACAGAAAGATATCATGACAGGGATGAGCCAGTACATATCAGTTATATCAATCAATGTAAATGGTCTCAACTCACCAATAAAAAGAAACAGACTAACAAAGTGGATTAAGAAACAAAATCCAACAATATGCTGTGTACAGGAACACATTTCACTCAAAAGGAAATTCACAGACTAAAAATCAAAGGCTGGAAAACAATACTCCATGCAACAGGAACCCAGAAAAAAGCAGGGATAACTATTACGCTTGCAGATAATACAAGCTTCAAATCAAAAATGATCAAAAAAGAGATAAAGGTCACTACATACTTGTTAGGGGAATACTTCAAGAGGAAGAAATTACAATCATAAATATATATGCACCAAATATGAGAGCATCCAACTATGTATGACAATTCTTAATAGACATGAAAAACCAAATAAACAATAATACAGTTATAACAGGGGAACTTAACACCCCACTGTCAGAGAAAGACAGATCAACCAAACAAAAAATCAGCAAAGAAATAAAGGAACTGAATCAAACTTGTGAACAAATGAACCTAGTAGATGTGTACAGTGTATTCCACCCATCAACATCAGAATACACATTCTTCTCAGCTGTACATGGGTCATTCTCTGCAATAGATCATATACTGGTCCACAAAACATGCTTAAGTAAATGCAAAGGAACTGAAATAATGCCATGCATGTTATCTGACCAAAGCGCAGTAAAATTGGAAATGAATGACAGAAAAAGCTACAATAACTGCATAAACACATGGAAATTAAATAACACTCTCCTAAAAAACCAATGAGTCACAGAAGAAGTTAAAGAAGAAACTAAACAATATCTACAATTGAATGAAAATGCAAATACAAATTACCAGCATCTGTGGGACACACTGAAAACAGTCCTCAGAGGGAAATTTATAGCACTAAGCTCCCACTTCAGAAAAACGTAAAGAACACACATAAACAACCTAATGCTGCACCTCAAACCTCTAGAAAAGGAAGAGCAAGTTAAGTCCAAAGACCAAAGAAGAGAAGAAATTGTCAAGATTAGAGCAGAAATTAAGGTAATTGAAACTAAGAAAACAATACAAAGAATTAATGAATTGAAGAGTTGGTTCTTTGAAAGAGTAAATAAAATTAATAAACCCCTAGTCAACCTTATCAAGAAGAGGAAAGAAAAAACTCAGATTCATGCAATAAGAAATGAAAAGGGTAAAATCAATACAGACTCTGTGGAAATGCAGAAGATCATCAACACCTACTTCGAAAACCTTTACTCACATAGATTCGACAACACAGAAGAAATGGACAGATTCCTAGAAGCTATGAATTATCAAAGCTGAATCAAGAAGATGTAAAGCTGCTGAATAACCTGATTTTAGCTAATGAAATTGAAAATGTAACCAGGACCCTACCAACAAAGAAAAACCCAGGCCCTGACAGACTCACCGCTGAATTCTACCAGAAATTTGGGGAAGACTTAATGCCAACACTCCTCAAACTCTTCAGTGAAATTGAAAGGGAAGTAAGTCTCCCTAACGCATTCCCAGAAATTACCCTAATACCAAAACCAGAGAAAAACCCAACCAAAAAAGAAAATTACAGGCCAATCTCCCTCATGTACAAAGATGCAATAATCCTCAATTAAATACTGGAAAATAGAGTACAGCAAGTTATCAGAAAGATTATACATCATGATCAAGTGGGATTCATCCCAGGAATGCAGGGATGGTTCAACATATGCAAATCAATAAATGTAATACACCACATCAACAGGACCAAGGACAAAAACCACATGATCATCTCAATAGATGCAGAAAAAGCTGTCAACAAAATCCAACACCCATTCATGATAAAAACCCTACAGAAAATCAGAATAGATGATCTCTACCTCACCCTGATAAAAGCCATGTATCATAAACCAACAGCCAACATCTTACTAAATGGAGAAAAACTGAAATCTTTCAACCTAAAATCAGGAACAAAACAAGGATGTCCATTATCACCACTCCTATTCAATATAGTTCTGGAAATACTAGCCAGAGCAATTAGACAAGAAAAAAAAATAAAGGGAATAAGGATAGGAAAGGAAGAAGTAAAATTATCATTATTTGCAGATGATATGATACTCTACATAGAAGATCCCCAAAAATCCATTAGAAGACTTCTAAATGTAATAATCAAATTCAGTAATGTTGCTGGATACAAGGTGAACACTCAAAAATCAATAGCATTCCTGTACACAAACTACAAAGTCACTGAGAGAGAAATAAGGGAAACCACACCCTTCACTATAACATCCAAAAAAATAAATTACTTAGGAATCAATCTAACAAAGGAAGTAAAAGATCTATACAGTGAAAATTACATTACTCTAAAGAAGGAAATCAAAGATTTCAGAAAATGGAAAGATATTCCCTGTTCATGGATAGGAAGAAGAAACATCATGAAAATGGCCATTCTCCCAAAATTATTATACAGATTCAATGCAATCCCAATCAAAATACCACCTGCCTACCTCACAGGGATAGAGAAAGCATTCCTGAAATTCATCTGGAACCAGAAAAGACCTAGAATAGCACAGGCAATTCTGGGCAACTAAGGTAAGGCAGGAGGCATCACAATCCCCGACTTGAACCTATACTACAAAGCTACTGTGATAAAATCAGCATGGTACTGGAATCAAAACAGACCTGAAGATCAGTGGAATAGATTATAAGATACAGCCACAACTACAAACACACTTAGCCACCTTATCTTTGACAAAGGAGCCAAAGAGGTACATTGGAAGAAAGACAGCCTCTTTAACAAATGGTGCTGGAGAAACTGGCTTTCTATATGCCGTAAACTAAAACTAGATCCATGCCTATCACCATGCACTAAAATAAAGTCAGAATGGATCAAAGATCTGAATATTAAAACAGAGACACTAAACTTACTAGAAGACAGAGTAGGTAAAAATCTTGATGACATAGGAATAGGCAGAGAGTTCATGAACAAAAATCAAATTGCACGGGAAACACTTCCCAGAATCAACAACTGGGATCACATCTCACTAAAAAGTTTTTGTATGTCAAAGGAAATCTCCAACATACTGAAAAGAAAACCCAGAAACTTGGAAAATATCTTAGCCAATTGTCCATCAGACAAAGGACTTCTATCTAAAACATATAAAGAATTAAAAGAAATCAGGCCCCCAAAATTCAAGAATCCAATCCAAAAATGGGCATCTGAGATGAATACACACTTCTCAGAGAAAGAAATACAAATGGCAAATAAATATATGAAAAAAATTTTCAACATCAATGATCATTCAGGAAATGCAAATTAAAACAATGCTGAGATTCCATCTCACTCCAGAAAGAATGGCCAAGATTAAAAAATCAACCAACAACTAAAGCTGAAGGGACTGTGGGGAAAAAGGAACTCTTCTCCACTGTTGGTGGGACTGTAGACTGGTGCAACCACTGTGGAAGTCAGTGTGGAGATTCCTCAGGAAGCTAGGATTAGAGATCCCATTTAATCCAGCTATCCCACTTCTGGGCATTTTCCCAGAAGAATTGAAAACATCATACCACAGTGATATCTGTGCATCTATGTTTATAGCAACCCAATTTGTAATAGCCAGATCTTGGAAACAACCCAAGTGCCCATCAATCAAAGAATGGATAAAAAAAGCTGTGGTATTTTTAGACAATGGAGTACTACGCAGCTATTAAGAAAGATTGCATTGAGACTTTTATTAGTAAATTGGCATGACTTGAGACCATACTCAAAAGTGAGATAAATCAAACCCACATGTGCAAATACCATATTGTCTCCCTAGTGTAAGAAACTGAAAAAGTATATATGATCCAAAATCTACAATAAATACTCTGTAAGGGTAAAAAACTGCTTGAAGAACAAAAGTAATTGGGAACGGAAAAGGGGAAAAGGGGAAAAGAGGGAAAGGGGGAAAGGGGGAAAGAGGGAAGGGAAAAGGAAAAGATATAAATCTGTATATATGTATATGTAAGATAACTAAAACGAGCATACTGCTGAACATATTAGCTCTTGAGAAAGAACAGTTAATACTCATATGATTAGATCTATTTTACATGTCTATATCTGTTAATGTAAACAAACATTTTGAAGATAAAGATACGTAATATTGCAACCATTGTCAAGTTTCTATCATCTTGTTTTGTAAAACTATGTTACTGTTGTGCATTTACTCTAGTCATTTGTTTGTCTCTTTTGCTTTTTCTCTTTCTTATATGTGTCTTTTTTTCTCTTAAATAAAATAAAAGAGGACTCAACAGTGATGTTAGAATTTTTAGAAAGAATCTTTCAAGTAATCATCACAACTATGCTTTATATTTTGAAATCTGGAGAGAAAATTAAACATGAGAGACAAACAAAAGATATGAAATAGAATCAAACTGAATTTCTAGAAGTACTACAGTTTTGGTGAGGATAGATACTGTACAGGTGGAATAGCAGGTAATAAATTCAGAAAAATACATTAATAGATGTTGTGACATACCAATAGTTACTAGCAAAAATGAATCACAATGAAGAAGAAAATAGAACACAATAGAAGAGCAGCAGTGAATATTGGGAAATGTTGCAAGGGTCTAATACGTGTGTAAGGAGGGAAGTATGATAATTATAACAAGGAAAAAGCATTCTTTGAAAATTAGTGCATCAAATTTGTACAAATTTATAAAAAATATAAATCAACAGTTCTAATAATCTTAGCAAATTCTGAGCCCAGGAAACAAGAAGAATAACTGCCTTGAAACAAATTATATTAAAATTGTTTAAAAACTGGGAAAAATAAAAAAGATAAATTTTGAAACAACATAGAAAAACAATTTACATAAAAGAAATAAAGTTTAGAAGAGCAACAGATTTTCTTTAAGTACAATGTAAAACAGAAGATGGTAGAGTAAGCATCTTTTTAAGTACTAGAACTTTAACTATAATATTTGTATGTTTTTTAATGTTCTAAACAAAATAAATAATTTTTTAGACCTGGAAGAGTTGAACAACTTTGGCATGAGTCCCTTACATTACAAGATAAAAGAAATTCTTCACAAAAGAAAAAAAAATTCTGTGGTTTATTTACATAATAGAATGATACCCTTTCATAAAATAAATGATATCTTACCATATACAGTAGTATGTATTGAACTGGAGGACATCATATTAAGTGAAATACTCAGTACTGAAGATAAACATTGTATACTTTTACTCATATGTGGAAACCAAAAATGTTTACTTGTAGAAGTGGAGAGTAAAATAGTGGTCTCTTTAGACTAGGAAGGGAAGGGAAGAGATGGAAGAGAGGATACCAAAATGAGTGGTAGTTTTCTAAATTGGAGTAGAGGTAGTCTGAACTTAACAAAATTTATATATTTATGATATATTTTACAAAGAACAAGAAGATTGGGCTTTAAAGCTGTCCAATACAAAGAAGAGGTAATTTTCTCAGGAGGTGGAAATGCTAGTTAGTAACTCAGTTTTGATCATTGCATATTGAAAATATATTTCAAATGATCACAATGTGTATGATTAAGAATAATATTATGGATCTGGGGATTTAGCTTAGTGGCTCAAGCGCTTGCCTGGTAAGCACAAGGTCATGAGTTTGATCCCCAGTGCCAACAAACAAAAAGCAAACAAAAATCCCGAATAATATTATGATAATTTTTATTTGAAAAACACAGAAAGAAAACAACCAAAATCATTTCACAAAACAAGGGAGAGTATTGGAGAAGATAATGTGTGTAAATCTCAAAAATTTATCTGTATTTTAAAAGTATTTTAAATAATAACTAATGCTTCAAAATAAATATAACACAATACATCGTTGTACATACAACATACATATTGCATTTTTGAGAAAATGAAATTTACTTCATGATGCAAATGAAATTTGACTTTATATCAAGTAATAAAATATTACTTACATGTACACAATAAGAAGTCAAAGCTGTATGTTTTAGAAACTAAAGCAACACCAAATTAAAAAAGAAGATAATGTGTGAAATAGAGTAAAGGTTGTAATGATGGGAATCTGATAGAGTTGTATACTTAGGAAGAAAAACAGTACATGAAAAGTGGAAGCTTACAAAATTGAAATATATTGTCAGAAAATGAGAGAACATAGGAAATGCTTTAAAAAAAAGCTTCATTGCTCAAGGTTGCCTCACACTTAAGAGTCTAAAAAAGTACAGATTTTGATTTTTTTTCAGTTATATGGTAGCATTCGATCCACTTTTTTTCATAGATCACAAACCACTGACACATGAACCAAAACACTTCAGAACCAGGAGCTTCATGTGGAGTATTGGCTGGGTGTACAGTGCCTGCCACACAGTCATGTCATTGCTCTATGACCAGTCACAACATTAGACGTTACAAGGACCTCATCCCAACCAGGCACAAAGAATCAGTCTTTCTAGTCCTAGTAATATTGACTGTTTGCCCACAATGCTCCCAAGATTGTGTTAGATCTAAAGAAAAACAAAAATAAAACATTGTTATACAATACAATTGTGCATGGCCAAACCCAGAATCAGGCAAATGTACCTTCACTTTTGCAAAATAACAAAGTTGCAGACCTACTGAAAAGATCTGTCACATCACAGTCTGCCCCAGTGGCCCATTGGTGAGAGCTTTCCATCTTACTTCTACTTTGCTAACACTTTACCTGCCTGATGATATCTGAAGCCTATTGTAAAATCAAACTGAACTTGTGGATACCTAACGTTGAAGTCAGATGAAAACCATCAAAGTCACTTTTATCAGTGAATGATATGGTCAAGTTAATATAAACCATCCAAAAAATGCCAGAAGAAACCCAACTACCCAGGATTACTTATAGTGCTAATTATTATATTTCCTGCAGTAATCAGTAGTCAGTGCTGCACAGTTTACAGCTCTCATTCAACACAGCAGCTCAGAATAACTCAAAGCCTGCTACACTGAATCTTCATAGCACTTAAAAAATGGAGGTAAAATTTAGTCTTGAAGCATCTGGTTAATATTACAAAGATTATAAATAATGAAAGACTGAGAAAGAAAATATGAGATAAACAGAAAACAAAGAGAAACTGCTAGAATTATATCCATGAAAATCAATGAATACATAAAACAGACATATGAAGTACAAATCATCTGAATCACCCAATTACAATGTAGAAGTTTCCAAACTGGATGCACAAACAATAAACAATAATCTGTTGTCTGCAAGACACTCTAAATCTAAAGATACAAATAAGTTAATGGTAATGAGATTTAAAATATACACTGTTAATAGTAATCAAAATTAAAATGAATTGCTGAATTAACATCAAAAAATATTTTCAGATAAAACAATATGTGGTATAAAATGATTATTTTATAAAAATATGGATAAATTTGCCTGAAGACAAAACAAACTTAAGTGTTCATGCAAGAATTGAAAACAATCTTCAAGATTAATCAGGAGAATTACTCTAAAGTGCATAAGTGGAAATATGAATGAATCTATAATTATAGTCAAACATTACAAAATCACTATGTCAGTTATTGATAAAATAAGTAGATAAAATTCACAAAGGCTGTGTGACACTGTTGTTCAACTTTACCTTATTTGTATTTATAAAATTCTTAGTAACCAAGAGTAGAATGCACCTACTTTCAAATATGAAAATGAAATTTAGCAAGATACATCAACATCTTACCCATAAAAAATACCAATTTTATAAGAAACCAAACCCTATGAAATAGAATTTCTGAATATGATGATATGCTATTAAAAACTAATATTATACAAATATCTGAAAAAGCTTGAAACATCTGGAGAAAAATAACACATTTATAAGCATTCTATAAGTCATAAGAAAAATTCCTCAAGAGAATTTAAACACAAGCAGAACTAAGTAAAATTAAATAAAGTATAGCAAATGTATGAGACATATCTAAAAAGTAAGTCTTTTAGAGAAATTTGTAATATTTAATGTGTCTGTTAGAACAAGGTTTCAAGTTAATGTCCTCATTGACCTCAAGAAACTGGAAATAGAGACCAAAATTACACCTGAAATAGACATAGGACAAGATATATTAAGATCAGAATAGAAAATAATGAATGATAAAGTAAAACAGAAAATCTATTAAACCATAAATAGTATCCTTGAAATTAATAAAATTAATATTTTTCCACAGAATGAGTAGAAAAAGAGAAAATAAAATCCCAGTATCAGAAATGAAGAGACAACCAATTAAGGCACAAAGTACAGATACCGGGGAGAAAATAATGAAACATTGTGAAGTTTTCTTCTAATAAATCAACAACTTTAATTACATTAAAAAAATATACAGTGCCAAAGTTCACTTAAGAAAGCTCATGGCCCAAAGAACTTAGTGGTGAATTCCACAAATTATATAGATAGAAGAAAATAATGTGAATTCTATACAAACTTAAAGAAATTCAGTGTGTAGAAATATTCACAAAGCACTCCATGAATACAAAATTGTACTGACACCAAAGAGAAAGATATTAGAAGAAAATTATCCAATATTCCTCTCTAATAAAGATGAAAACACTCATAATAAACTTTTAAGCAAATTAAACACAATGGTGTATATATTAAAACACAATAATATATCTTTTTTAAGGTGTACAATTTTACATTTTAATGTACATAACTACAGTGCAAAATAATGATCACCGTGACTCCATATTAGCATCTTGTTTGAACCGTCTCTCTCTTTTTTTTTACTTTTTCAGATGTACCTGAATTTTATTTATTTTTTAAACAAAAGGAAAGTAAGAAACCAAACAAAACAATTTCACAACCAGCTAATAAGACAGTAACAATCATCAGCACATTGCATATTACTATATTCCTAGAAAGTTTTTAGGATAAAAAATGTAGACATGAAACATTATCCAACAAATTATTAGCACAAAACTTTTGCCTCAATGAATGAAGAGAAACCTGCTATATGACTATGTTTTGTTATCATTGCTTATTTGTTATATATTGATTGGTGTTTATCTCAGGAATGTAAAGGAAAATGTAATATTTGTGTTTTATATTTACATATATATCCAATATATATTTACATATGTATTAAAGAAACTTTAATATATAAAGTAGACTCCCCATGTATATATCATATATCCATAAGTATATGTAATATATAATGGATGTACATATATCTAGATTATAGATATGTAAAACTTTAACAGATGTTGATAGACACATAACATAAACTTACAATTGATGATATACAGAATAATAAAATACTGAACATTTTTTCCCTAGGACAGGGAATAAGCCCGGGATATTTATTCTCGATACTTATATTCAGAATAACCTAACAAGTTTCAAGCAGGGGATAAGAGAAGGAAAAAGCATTTCGTTTGGAAACAAAGACGTGCCCATCTCCTGGGATATTTCATCCCTCACTATACAAACCTGTTTGCTTCTTTTCGTTATGTCCTCAGCTATAATATCACATGCCCGGAGACTTCTAACATGCAATGTAAAATAGCCTCCAGTCACTTTTCCCTGTGCCCTTTTCTGCTTTACTTCCACTGTAAGTTTTTTTTTTTTTTTGATATTTTCATTTTGCAACTACAATGTACACGTTAGAGAGCAAGGATCGCTCTTCTTTTCAGCTTTGTGTCTGTAACTTGAGAAGAGTTCCTGACCCACCACAGATAATTGATAGATAAACTTATTGAATTAAATAATATGATGAAATTTAATGAAATATGGAGGAAACTACTGCAAATGAGCATGTTTGTGTGATATACATAATTACATATATGAATCTTATTATAATCTTTAATGTATTTTTAGTCTATTATCCAATCCTCTTAATTTTAATAAAATATTGGCTCATTTAAATTTCTACTAACTTCAATAGGTTATACTACTAAGTTTTATAGCACTAAGGGCTCAGAAAAATAATCCAGATTATTTTTCCAGGCTGTTGTATGAATTTTCATAATAAAGAACAATTATTTTCATAGTTGAAAATGATCCAATTGACTCAAATCAAATCATTTGTTTCTCATCATAACTTCTTTTTAAACTAACACAAATTCGTTAAATAATGCTGTGCAAGCTAATTTATAAAACCCTTATAATTCAGAACTTTGGTAAAAAAATGTTTTATATTGCCAGTTGTTTTAAACTTAGAGAGGGCATATTAAGAATAATTCAGTTGTCTGAGTTCACCAGTATGTCCATCATTTATTTGAGAATCTGATAGGGTAGACTACCCTAAGATATTGAAGTATATACATTTACCTAATTTAGGTTTAATGCTGATAAATTATTTGATTCTTGTGAATTCTTTAATAGTTTATTTCCCCAGCAGTTGTCCGTGCTCATTTTATCTTAGAACTTCTTGTATTAATGGAAATATTTTTTAAACCTCATTCTTTATCCAAAAGCAATTTAATTTAATTAAAAAACAAATTGATCAAATTCATTATGTGAAAGACAAATAGATTCCATTTGAATACTTTCTTAGGAGGTCTCCCAATGTCTAGAGTATGTAGAGTGTGATACAGAAAATCTTGCTCTTTAGAAGTTTTGTTTTTCTACATTCTTGCAGTGCTGTCCTCATGCATGTTAGCTATGTGCTGTACTACTGAGGTTCCCCTCAGCCTTGAATCTTTGCTTTTCTAAAGTGTTTGAGATTTTAGGTCACGGTTCTGAGGCTCATAGAAGTTCAAAAAAGTAAATAGTTACAGGATTTTGTATAATCAAATGCTGTATACAGAAGAAATCAGCTTTCACTTGCTTATATTCTCTCATTGTACACATTTGTAGTCCATTAGCTGATCCGGCCTGCGGATCAGTCCGTGGGTCTCACCTGGAGGAGAGAGGGATGGGGGATTGGGGCAGGGCAAGAGGAGAGAGAAACGGAGACAACTCGAGCGGTTCCCATCAAGTCTCATTTATTGCGGAAGTGTTTACAGCTTATATAGAAGCGGGAACGGAAGCTGTCATCACACAGGGTTGTGGCGAGCACGGATAGGTTGTTGTCATTTCCTGGCAGGATAGGGGAGGCTCATGGGAAATGTAGGCTTTGCATGTAGGCTTGTGAGAGAGGAACATGGGAGATGTAGGCTGACACACCTAATGCCCACAGGGAGGAGAAAAACGGAGGAGAGATGGAGTGGCAGCCGTGAGACTGTTTCACCACTCCCTACAATTAGCCTGCTATGTTATTTTATTATCATAATTATTACTAAACTATCTCTTTGTACACTTATGATACTATCTTTTAAAATAAAGACTTCAAAAACATAGCTTTCCACACAAAATCGTGAGATTAGTGAATCCTATACTCATTTATCCAGTGAGGAAAATAAATTCTAATGTTCCTGAGTTAAGGTCCCTGTCTTCTAAACTTTCTAAGTCTATTCTGAATCACAGTGTAGGGAACACATACGTAACTAGCTTCTATCAAAATCTTAGGGTTTGGATTTTGAAGTTTAAAATTCTGAGATTTTTCCTTAAGTTTGTTTTCTGAGAAAATAGTTTGGATTTCTTTGAGAATACTGCCTGTAAGTAATATATTTGCTAGTAGGTACAAACCTGAATTTACTCAAGGGTATGAGTTGAAGTTGTGTCTTCAACAAGGAGATGCAGTCATACAACAGAAATTCAGGAAGTGAAAATATCTCTACGCCCAGATTTCCTATTTTCTTTAGTTCTTTTATACTACATTGTTTCTAATATAAATAGTGTAAATACATCGTCACAAATAGAATCAAATAAAATTTATTATTTTTACCTGGAACCTTTTTTCTTTTAGCAAGAGTAAATAGTTTTATTACCTTAATCTGCTCTTATCCATAGCAACTTGGGTGGTGGGGCTGTTCATGGGTTTCTATGAACCCAGAGACTAGAGTAGCTCATAGTAAGAACTGCTTTTAGTATCTACAGGAGTATAAGGTTTACAGTATGATAATCTACAAAGACATGGCAGTGACAATGGTAAAATAATTGTAAGTGGAAAAGTTAGCAGGGTTCAAAGTTTGACTCAAATCCTCTCTCACCCTCTCTCTCTTTCAAAATGATATGGGTGTCTTGGAGGAGAACGAGAAGGGCCCCTCGAGGGGCCCCGGCCTGGCCCGCATGGTCTGAGCGGCGCAGGCACCAATCAGGACGCAATATGGACTGCCTTCCGGGGTCCTGACCCCAGGACCCTGGAGGAGAACGAGAAGGGCCCGAGCGGCACCAGCGCACCAGCTTGGAATCAGGGACAAACACTATTCACCCCTCCCACTCCCGGTCAGCAACCTGCTGTTTCGGAGGTCTGGCTAAATTGATAGCAACCAAGGAACATCAACCAACTTTTGTTTTGTAGATTTGGACAGGCCTGTGGTCAGCAACCCAAGCATCTCTTTACAGCGGGCAATGTAGCAAGTATGGGGGATTCTCTTCTGTCTTGTCTTTTATTACTAATAAAATATTTTAAAAAATAAATAAATAAATAAAAATGATATGGATGTCTTGTTTCTATGGTGCTTTAAAACTGATTTCAGCAATTCCCAAGGGTGAAATTACAGTTTGAAAAGAATAAGACAGACTAGATAAATATCCTTGCATTTCAATACCATGAGACCTTACTGTATTATTCCACTAAATGTGCTTTTCATTTTAAACCCAAACTGTGATATTGCTTTTTCTGTGATGTCCTTAGAGTCTGTCACTGTCATATCCTGCACAGTGATCAGATCAGGGTTGTATTAAAACCTACAGCAGTTAAGTGCAGTATAACTCAGATTCACTTATGAAAAAGAAAAGTTTGCACTTTATATCAGACATGCAGAACTGATGTAGAATGATTTTGATTAAAATTACACTGAAGAATTGGCTTCCATTTTATTGAATATTTTTGAAATGTTAGAAACAATATATATAATATATATATATATATACACCAAATTTCCAGCTACAACATATATTAAATGTCTAAGTATTCTGATATAAGTGCTGAATTTGATTCCTCATTTAATGGATTTATTTACTTTGTAATGTTATATAAAAGTATCTTTCTGAATAATTGCCAAATAAATATAAGAAACTAAAAAGCCTAAACAAAAGGTCAAAATATTTGGAACATAGAATAAGCTCACTTCTATTTTGACATTTTCAAAGGAGCTCCTTAGGATGCCTGTGTCAATAAGTGACAGTACTTATGTCATTTTTATTTTCAAGTCAGTTTTTGTCATTGTTTCTATTTATAATTTTATTAATAGGAATAACAATGGTAAAAACTCAGTTATAGTTCCTAAGCACCATCAATCTAGAAAGTTCTGTTCATACAGCTCAAGATTATATTTGGAATAAAGATTTTAAATTAAGATATGTAGACAGTGGTGTATATATTGCAACTGTATGGCTTTGTATTTGTAAGAACCACTGAATTTCTTTGGAATTGAGGTAGATTGTCAGCTGCAGAGACTTGTCTTCAAGAAGGGCAATACTAGGTCATCCACCAATTTCAGTGTAATAAACTTATGATTTTAAAATAAACGAATGTTTTTAGATTTCTGTATTTGACCTTAAAATACAGAATATCTCCCTTTCTAAAGCAGAAATTGCAGACATAGGATCTCTAATAAATATTTATAAACAGTAATCAGAACTCATTTTGTAAGTTATTTACTCCACTGTATAGAAATAGGTGAAATGGGGACTTTGTTGCTAAGTTGGGCTCGAAGCATGCTACTTATCCTGGCAACACACTTTCCAGATCCACCTGAAGCTGTACTTATTCAGAAAGGCAGGAAACTTCAAACAGAAGTAAAAAAGTAGGCCAGATTTGTGCATGTGTGTGTGTGTGTGTGTGTGTGTGTGTGTGTTTTGCTGTCATTGTCATTGTTGTTTAAAAGGAAAAAAGCAAAATATACACTGCCTGGTGTTTATTCTCTTTAAGGTCTCTTAGTATTTTATTTATGCTCACACATTTCAATAAGTGAATGCAAAAAACGTGAGAACAAGGTTGTGAGAAGGATGTTATATGATTTTAGGCACAGGACAGTTTCCAGAATTCGATGCAGCTCTCTGGAGTAGTGTGTGGAAGGCTGTGTCCAAACAGAGCTACTCGGGGTCTCCTTGTGAAGTGAGTCATAGCATAATAAAGAGATGCTGCAATCATTATTTATCCTATTGTTGCATGGACAGTTTGGCTCAAGGAGGATGTAAATGTTTTAAAGCGTCAGAGGTAACACTGTCAAAACATGAAGTGCATTGCACAAAGTTCATGAGATTAAAAAGATATTAGTCAAGCCCATTGAAATGAAAAGAGAAGGATCAGAGCTATCTAAATTCAACTGTACTGGAATATTAGGAAGATTTTACATTGCTGAAATGAAAAGGGACAAAGAATCATTTGTTCACTAATATTTCCCGAAGGAAAAGTCTATTTTCTCTATCATTTTGAAGGGAAGCAGTTTGATAACTTGGAGCAAGGCACTAACTAAAGTTAGCTCTTTATCCTCCCACATAAATGGAAAGATAATGATGCTAATGCAATTGATACTTGTATTTCAAAGAAGTGGTTGATAGGTTCTGAGGAAGTTGAACTTTTATGGCAAAATTGAAAAGAAGCTTTTAAAGACATTTATGTTGCATAAATGCGAAGAAGGAAATTGCAATGATGTGTTTCCTGATACAAATATGAAAATGGAGATCAATGCCTAGAGTCAGCAAGAAGGTTGAATGAAGTTTGTTCCCACTGAGCAGAGTGCCATGGGTGTAGACTATATTCCAAAATAGCAGGGAGAGTTTAGCTCTGCTGGTGCCTTCGCTGGTAGTTGTCATTCACACACTGAGGCAAGAACAGGAGAGAAATAGCATGCCGATCTTTTTGAACTAACAGACTAGTTACAGACTTGTGGTGAAACACTACTTAAAAGGCAAAGAATAATTAACAATTAAGTCACTGGAAATCAGTGCCAATAGAAGTGTGTTTGGAAGAAAATAAAGATAATTCCATCATGGGCTTGAGAGAGGCAGAACATGTAAAACCTATTGCTGCATGTTATTTTTATCCAATAGTGCAAGCTGAGTCAGTCCTTGCAACGCCAGACTTTTTCTTCACAAATTTGAGTTCAATATCACGCCCAGCTTCTCTTATTTAAATCCATCTTACATCGGTATTACTTGTATCTACTTGATTGAGGTCACGTAGCTGTTATTCCATGAGCAAAATCAGAAAATTGTGGGGTTTTAAAAATTATTTAACGAATACTTATTCTTTCTTTTTTTCTAAGAGCAACATAAATTAGAAAAGATTCTCTCTCTCTCCCTCTCTCTCTCTCTCTCTCTCTCTCTCTCTCTCTCTCTCTCTCTCTGTTCTCTGGAGAAACAAGAAACCCAAGCAAAATTAAGGGAACACTCTTAATTGTTATGCAAGGAAATAAACTTCCCTTGCAGAAATGTCTATTTGCTGAAGAACTGAACAACTTTAAGCAGATTTCTTTATCCCTGGGAGGTTTTTCTGTGTAATTAACATACTTTTTAAATCTCCAATACAGAAATTTAAAATGGATAATTTCTTAACTTATTTCACTACAACATTCATTGCTCTTGAAGCGAGATTACTATTTTATAGAAGGAGGGTTATTTAGACCAATGTTAACAAAGTGATGTGCTTTAAATCCTTTAGCATTATTCCACAGGGAGAAAGTTACAAAGTTTATTGTGAATGATAAAGTCAATACAGCAAATACGTTACGAATGGATGAAATGTACTTAGAAATGCCTCCAATGCGGAAGAAGGCAATAGAATCAAAGGAAAAAAGCTCATTTTCAAAAGAAAGGAAGCAAGAAGCAAGGCCCAATATACCACTGATGGTTGTATCCCCATTCACGGACTTCGTTTTTTCTTGTTTACAATAATTCTTAAATTGCACTACACATCGCTGATCCATATTTATACACCAACAAATACTGCATTTTTATGCTTCTGTTCATTCAATTTTGTTTTTTCCATGTATATCTGCTTTTATTCTTTAATCACTTTAATTTACATTAAGTAGTTAAAATTAATTTCAGTTCTTTTTGAGGTTTACCTTAAAATATTTAAGAAGAATGTCCATTTTCACAGTATTACAAGAAATTGTTTGACAAAATAAATTTTATATTTAATTGATGCTAAGGTATGTAATATTTCATATTTTAGTATGTTAGTGATTGAAGTATATCACAATTGACATTATTGTACTATTGCTTTGGCCTGGCAACTGTCCAGGCATAGCTGGCTCTATGAATGTGAGAACATCAAAACCATCTGCAACCAAATATTCAAAATGAATATCAAAGCTTTAGGAAAAAAAATTTAGAAAATAGCCAGGCTGTGGTAAGACACAGAAATCAAAGATTGGGGGAAAGCGATCAATCAGACATGTTTAGTAACGTGTCAGAGTCACACTCAAAAGCAACCTAGAGCAAATGCAAGGACACAAGTCAGTGGTTATCATAGATTCTATAGATTTTTTTAAAAATATATGCATCACTGTTTTCTTGAAAGGATGACACTAGATGGCAAATTAAATTAATTAATTAATTAATAAACATGAACATGAAGGTCATGAGTTTAAAAGGTTTTCAGAAGTTTGTATTTCGATGCCAGGCATAGTGACACATGCCTTTAATCCCAGCACTTGTGAGTTTGGGACCAGCCTGGGCTACAAAGTGAGTTCAAGGCCAGCCTGAACTGCATAGTGAGGCCCTGTCTCAGAAAATAGGACCAGGGGTTTAGCTCAGTGGAATAAGCACCTGCCTGGCAGGTGCGAGGTTGTGAGTTCAATCCCCGGTACCAAAAAAACAAGAGTTTTTATTTTAAAAGTGAAAGAATTTTAGGGTAAGTCTATTTTGGTTTTATTTTGCTATTTACATCTGTGTTAAGGTTATACATATATGAAAAACATCTTTAATTAAGTTGAAAATAGCTCTTTCAGAAAGTAAAGTTATGTGTGGTAAAAGAGATTATTTCATAGTGTAGTGGGCAGGATGTTTTGTTTATTTACATGTTGTATAGAATTGTCTGTTAAAACACGAGGTATTTAAAGGCAATCAAATACTCAAAATTATATTAACTATGAATGTGGTGCTTATTTTGATAAAATATGAATATTTTGGAAAGTATTATCTCAGTTCTTAAAATATTAGTCAAAATGTGACATTCTTTAAAAGTATGCATTACATATTTTATGTTAAATATTATAAGCAAAATAAATCATATTTTTCTTTTTCTACTAACATCCAAATTAAATGCAATCTCAATCAGGTCTGCAGATTATTTTCTCTATAACTTCTCGACATTTTATACAGCTCTAAAATATAAAGATATCCTATTATTTACAAATACACACTGAAGAATATATACCCAAGGGTAAGTGAAAAGAAGTACCAGCTAGACGGACTTGTCCTGCTACAAATAAAAATTATGTTATCCATCTAAATAAATTAAAAGATGTGATTGTATTGGTGGAATAAATATGAAGATCAATGAAGACTTTTTACCAGTAGAGAATGTGAGAGGACAAACGACAATTAATTGTAATGTTTAAATTCTTATGTTCAGGTTTAGAGCCTTGTCCTCCACTCTGCCTAACTTCCAGCCCCGGAAAATTACAATATCCTTCAATCTTCGCATTGACACCTTTAGAATTTTCAATTTCACCTTAGGATAAATCCACCTAAAGCTGCGATTATCTGACTCAAACAGTGGTCAGCAACAAGCATCATGATAGACCGCTTCCCTCCTCCCTCTCCTGCACACACCAGCAGCCTCCTTTGCAGTGACGTCACATCCGGCCACCCACAAAGGTTTATGGCTGCTCTGTCAAGAGCCCTGCATATCTTTTATTACCAGTTATCCAGTTCTTCTTGCTGTTTAGGCAGAAAACGATTCATATCCAGCGTCAATTTAGAAACAACTTCTTAGAAACCTTCTGATATTGAGTAACTTATTTTGGCTGCTGCAGATATAAACTCTGTAAGAAATAATTACGTGAAGGAAGAATGACAAGACTGACAATGAGAGGAGCTGACAAAATATGCAGTTGCAGCAATAGCCTCTTCGGAGTACTCCAAATTAAAGCAAGGAATCTGAGAGTTTATTTGGTTCCAATCGTCTATTCCCAGTTATGAGACATCTGTTGAAAGAGACCTAACTAAGGTGAAGTAGTTCCCTGTGTTCAGGAAAAGTCACGATAAGGGACAAAACTGCACACTTCAGAAGCTAATACTTACATTCACTGAAAATAAAGTTAGCTTAAAGAGGAGCACCACTCTCCCTAAGAAAGATGTTTTTATGTCTGTTTTGAAGGCTAAGAGTCACTTTTTGATTTGGTTTTTCAGTGTAAAACTATGTCCTTCTCTAAAAGAAATTTCAGTAAAAACTATCTTATCTAAACTCTATTACAAAATAAAAGTATCTTATTTAAATGCTATTGCAAAATTATTTCCTTCTACATGTATTTTAAACTAATTAGATCAATGCAGAATACACTTGAGACTTACCGATCTTCACTGAATTCCCTTTACCTAGAATTACACCATTTTATTTGACAAGAATGCCATTGTCTCAATTTATGAGAACAGAACTTAAAGCCAAAGTCCAGTTCTTGGAATCATCCTTGCCTTTCCTTTTGGCTCAAACCACATTTTAGTAGATCATTTGGATCTACCTTCAAACACTTGACTTGTCCCCTGCTATCACAGCAAGATAAATAATCCTCAACCTTTTTCTGACTTATTATGAGATCTTCTTAACAGGTCTTTCTATTTTATCCATGTACCTGGGCATCAATTCTCTACTAAAGACTGAGCCATCTCTAAAATATTTAAGGCAGATCCAGATGACATGCTGAGGAAAAGTCTAGGAGGGCTCCATATTCCATCGTGTGTAAAAACAAAGTTGATATAATGATAAATAACTGTAATCGTTTCTAAACTTGCAACTTGGGGCTCTTTTCCACACATTACTCATTTTCTTCACCCATTCCAGTAGAGCTGCACACTACCACTGTTGTCTCTTCACCGTATCTTTTATTAGAGGTTTAAATTTGACCTCCACCCACCTAGAATGTAGTGTTTATCGCTAGACTAACACACTCACATGCAAAGGCCATTACCAAAAGATCACTTTAGTAATAAACCAGTCCTTAGCACTCTAATTAAATAATTAAATTTTAGATCCCCTTTCCAGCACAGCATGGTTGATTCACCTATGTCTATTTGTTTTATTTTGTTTTGTTTTTCCATTCTTTTCCAAGTTCCCAGAATACGGTCACTCATATGCATTTAGATCAGAATAAACTATACTTTTATTTTCTTTAAAGCAACAACATAATAGAATGTATCTGTTTTATGTTAACTAATTACGTGTCATCTATATTCTTTTGCTATAATGAAACACCCTAAAAGGAAGGAATTTTTTCCTGATAAATCCGTAAAATTTATAACATTACTTGATACATGTTAGATATTAAATGCATTATCTATATAAATGTATTTTTATGCTACCACGACTCAAATGGGATATTGCACTATTTTGTGTCTTCTTTTCATTTATTTTTTTCTTCTTTTAATTCAAAGTTGAAATTCTCACATTGAACAACTCTAATATAAATCACCAGCAAATCAATCTGTATAGGGTTGGCAGTCCAAAAAAACTACATATGTTTTTAATTTTCTCAGGTAATTCATCATTAATCATTTCTTCTGTGTACTTTAAAATTTGGAGCTGATTCCTTCTTTAAATTATTACTACTCATACCAGATGGTAATGTACTTGGGAATTTTTGTAAGAAAGTTAAATATATATTCTTAGACAAGAACATCAGTAAAATTGATATTTGGAAGAAATAAAATGTCTAAAACTTAAAGTTATAGATCTGTTATGTGTAGATTTCCTTCATTAATAGTATTATCACTCATAATAAGTTACTAGAGTATGAGACCAGGGTCTAATTTTTGAAATTTCAATGGAACACCCTCAACCTGGAGAAGATTAAAGTAATAGAAGTAGTGAAAAAGTAAGAAAGCAATTAATTTTTAGTATGGCCCCATTATGACTTGTGTCTAGATGTTCCCACAAAGCCACATGTGACCATAAAAGGAGTTTTTTAGAGATGGCTGGATATAGAGTATCTGATGCTGAGATTAAGAATGTGATCCTGAGATTGATTCATGGTTTGATGGTAGGATTAAGGTTGTCCCAACCTGGGTGTGAGTGTTACCATTGAGGTAGGGAGCTTGGATAGAAAATAAGGGACAGAAAGAGGGTTGCATGGCTAGTTGTCATGTGTTGCTTTAATACTTTGCTGCTCTGCTGCCTTCTGTTCACCATGAACTGTTTCTGCTCTGCGGTGCCTCTCGGCCATGTCACTCTGTCTAGCAGCCAGTCAGCTAAGAACTCAAACATCTACAAACTGTGAGCCAAAATAAACCTTTCCTCCTTTAACTTTGGTGTTGGGTATTTTGTCTCAGCAAAGATAAAAGTGACTAAAACAGGCCACACTGGGGGAAAATAAAGTTCTAGTTACTAAAAAATCTGTCTTCACAGGTGGCAACATCAGTCATGTAGTCATACAAAGAAAGAACCAAAGCAAGGGTTTTAGGTTTCTGTTGCTCAAATTCTTAGTCAAGTCATGGTTGGATTGATTATTATCTTAGGTTGCAGAATTTTTTCACAATAAGAAAATTACTACCACCTGGCAGGTATTTTTGGTAAAATCTTGTCAAAAGATGTTTATCAATCAGACTTACTGTTCCTGGAATCCAAGAAGCTATAGGGGAGAGTGACTGAGAGCAAAACCAAGTTAGAGGGCAAGATGAAGTTAGTCAGGTAAAAGATTGGGCCCTCTTCCACAGCAATGACTGGGCACTTTTTGGCCCTTCTTCTGTGATATGGAACAGGACACTAAAATCTGACAGCTGGAAATACGTTGGTTATGATATCTCATTAAATTTTAAATAGCTTATTTATTCTTATCAACCTTGAGGGGGAGGATTAGCAACTTTAGACCAACACTTCTTAAATGATTAACAAGTTTATTTGCAGAATTGAGTGAGAATGTGACCTATGGTTTAGGTTGCAAAAAAATACAGACACAGTGCAGAAATGTAAGGTTTTATCCTGTTTTTAGCACCCACTGAGCATCTTCAGGCTTACGTAACGAGGCAATGTGTTCAAAAAAAGCAACTTCTGAATCTTTGTTACAGTATCACTTTATGTATTTTCCATAAGAAAACTCAATATAGTTGGGTAATATGTGTGTGCTGGTTCTTATATTGATTTCATACATAAACAATGAGTGCATTTGTTTTTCATCCTGGGATTCATAGTTGAGTGGAACAAGGATATTTTGAAAAAAATCTCATATGAAATGGAAAAGTTCATAAATAATATAATGCCACAGGTAGTAAAATAGGCTTACATAGGGATGTGTGATGAGGCTATGTATCAGGAACAAACAAACAAAAATCTTAGATGCATCATAAGAAATAATTAACTTACCTTAAAAAGTGGACTGAAGACATTTTAGAAAGAGAGAAAAGTCAGAGATCTAATAATCATTGAGAAAATTTCAATAACACTGAAAGATGGGATGTATCCATTGGCATGGTAATATGAGCAAGAAAATTTGGGCCAGAGCTGTCTAAATGTGAAATGAATATTTTAAAAAATCACAAGACTTCTTTCTCTTTATAACTTTAGAAATAACATTAAAGGTAAAATTTTAGTCACCTCTTAATTATAAATCCTTTCTTAGTAAGCACGTAATTATTCCTCTGAACAAAACTTAACAATTGTTGACAACTGTCATCTCAGTAGTGCATTTTCTTTCTGTCAGCAAAGATTAGAGATAAGTTTGAGCAATGCTGTTTCATATAAAATTATGCTTTTTCAGAACCTCAGATTCAAATCTAGAAATACCTCCACTGAGCTGAGAAAATAAACAATTACATTGAAGCAGTTTCTACTCACGTATTATGGAAAATTTTAATATATTGCTAGGATAACAAGAAACGAGATGCTTAAGTATCGACATATGTTGATATGTGAATGCTTGGACATTTTTCTACTTCTTATAAAAACTTACCAGGAGAAAAACAATACTGAGAAAATGAAATAAGAACCTGAACCAGAATGTTCATTGTAAAATATATAGCAACGTGAATTAAAGATAATTTTTAAATTTTCCCCCTCCCCTTTATCCTCTAGTCTACTCATTATTTTGATAATCAATACAATGACTTCTGGAAGTAATAAAAGTTAACATTAATCTGTTGCTTAATTTGTTGGGAAGCTTAAATGAACATTATTTCTCGGATCAAATAGTTTTACCTCTAAAATTTTTGAACTGAAGGAGCTTCTGTTGAGCTCTTGTGACTCACAAAAGTTTTTGGTATGAAAGTGATAGCAGCAGTTGCTGGAGGGAATGGCAATAGAAACCTACACAACACTGCTCGGTTCAACTCTTAAAAATGGTTCTGCAAGCTATCAAAAATACTTTAAAACTACTGGGGATACAGTTTTTGTAGCCAAAAAAAATCCTCTGCAAGAGAATCAGCCTAATCAAGACCCAGGGGGAGGGAAGGATAGTGCAAGGTTCATTGCGAAAGGCAGGGAGAAGAGTAGCATGGTGACATCTCACCTGATGCGCAGAGACAAGAAGGGAGAAATTGGACACGATATAGGAATTTTTCATGAGAGACACGAACAGATAAAATGATGTATGAAATTTGTGAGTATATTTTAAAATATATACAACATAGAAAGGTATGTTTTATGCAATGCATTAAATTGCATAGCAACTATGAAGCCCAGCAGCTCTGTATGTGATATGTTGGACGTTCCAGCAGGCTGGAAATACTTACATTCACATCCAAGTCATAAATATGAATTGCCCAGGGCAGCAGTTTGAAAATTCAGCCAGGCTTTCTATGTTGCAATTCTGAGGAAAATTTCTTCTTCATTGACAAAGCTTCCTTGTTTCTTCAAATCCTCACCTTATTGGATGAGGCCGCTCCCCACTGAGTTCTGTCTGCCTGTGCTGTCTTCGCAGCTCCGTACTTATGTGTTGGAATGTACATATGGCTTGACAGTAAATACAAAGTTCATTTTACTTGGTTATTCTCTGTGTCAATTTCCAAACGAATTGTTCTATTTGGGCCAAAAGAATAATGTTTTTCTGCAAGTGTTATAAGCAATATTTCAGATAATTACCTTGCAAGGAGAAAAGTTTTATTGTGTCTCACAGTTTTCAGTCCAGTTTGCCATCTGGATGGCCATTTCATGTAGGTGACTGGTGGAGGTGCTAAATGGTAACCATGTGCAGTGCGTGGTTGAACAAAACCACTCAACTTTTGCAAGAAACCAAAAGTGAATGACAGGGAAATATTCGGCATTCTCCTTTAAAGGCACATTCTCAAGTATGCAAGAATTCCATGAATAATTATTAAAGTTGTTCAAAAGCCTAAGTTTCTTTTGACCAAGTGTCTAATTAAAGGACTTTGGGGATAGTTGAAATTCAAACTATAGCATTTTCTACTTAAGGTATTTCAAAGTTGAATTACTTAAGCAGGTAAGACACATAAAAAGACAGATATAAATACCCTGAAGCATATATAATTTTTAATTTGTGCTACAATGACTTAAAACTCCTGAGTTACAATGAATTTGTCCTTCAAAATTTCTACTTGGGTGGGACCCTGCCTCAAAAAAAGTAAGGCTGTGAGTTTGGCTCAGTGGCTTAAGCACCTGACTGGCAGGCGTGAGGTTGTGAGATTGATTCCCAGTAATGAGTGGAAAAAAAATATATTCTATGTGGGCCAAACACTGTCCATTTCATAGAAGGAACATAATAGCCAAAGGCCTTGAATTTAGTAATGAAGACACAACAACAAAAAAAGTGCATAGTACCATAACACCATACCACTAAGGTTCATTTTATTTTTTAATTTGATGTAGCTATAGTATATAGAATCTATTATTTATGTATATATAATATCTGCATGCGTGTATAATCCACTGGTCATTACTAAAATCTAGAGACCTAATTGTGAATGTATCTTTGTCATCAACATTTATTACACAATGAAATGGTTACTTACTCTTTTTTTTTGTACCAGGAATTGAACTTGGGTTCTCGTGCTTTCCAGGCAGATGCTGTGAAGCTGAGCTATATTCCCAGCAGTGATTGCTTACTCTTTTTCTCAATGAAATTAAACCACAGAAACATTTTGCTGTAACAAGTGCACACTTGTGCTACTTTGCACTTTCAGCTTAATTTCCCTTTATTTTTTTCAGCTCATGGAAATTGCAAAAAGGAAATGAATAATACTTTTTGCATCTAAATATGACTAACCCTGAATTTCACCATGCAATTACATCTTCATTCTTAAGCTGTATTTCAAGAAAAGAGATGAGCAGCGACTTCATTTCTCTTGCAGTTTCAGTAAACAATTTATTCTACAAAATCTTAAAATCTCACTTAAATACCATATAATCACAAGGTAATTGAAAACACATTAAAATTGAAAACAGTGGTAGCTGGCAGCACCTTCAGGCACTATCTACTCATACATAAGTGAGATCTTATTTTTTTTATATCATCATTGTCAGAGAAATTTTAAAACATACTAAATGGAAACTACTGACCAGGTTATCATAAATTGTTATTAATGAATAAAATACTGAAAGAATAGTATTAAATATGATTCCAGATTTTATTGCTATAATTTGCACTGAATAAGTTATTTTTGAAGACCTTTCCTAACCTCAGCATTATTGATGTTTTGAAAAAGGCAAGTCTTTATTATAAGAGATTACCCTGACTTTGTACAATATCTAATAACATCACTGGCCTTTCCTCACTAGAAGGCAGCAGTATCTTTCGCTTTTTTTCCCCTTCCAAGTTGTAAGCATCAAAAATATCTACTTTCATTACTAAATTTCCCTTAAGGCACAAAATCAATCCATTTTAGAACCAATTCTTAAATCACTTACTAAAATTGAGTTAAACCATGTGGTCTAGAAAAATCATAAAATTATGAAATTGATGTGTTATGATTTACCAAAAAAAGATATGTCATGTATAGATTTCTAATAAACAACTTAGGACATACTAGGCAGACTTAAATTTTCCATAACTATCTAAAGATAATCACAATATAAAACTAGAAATATATATGTGAGTTTCCACTAGGATTTAAAAAACACTGAAAAGAGTTCTGTAAATAAACTGAGCAAAAGGGACAATACTTTCTCCAGTTCATAAACTGCCCTACAATATTTCAAGAAAGAGAAAGCAAAATAACTTTCATCATCAGCGTGGAAGGAGAAAAGGACAAAATGTACTCTAATTATATCAATTAACTTGCAATTGAATGAAGTTTGCTTGAAATCACGTATTTTCTACTTTATACAGAAGGCAGTGGTTAAGCAATAATTATTCCAATGACATGAAAACCATGTTTATGATTATATTAATGGCTTCTAGAAGTTTTAAGCATTAAGAAATTGTGTGTCCTGATTCTTCGCTTCTGTGAAATAGAAAGCTTGGTTTGCTATTATTTGAAGAATATTGTTATTTATTTTTGCCTTCTGCATCAGATAAGTTTAATTCTGATGTCAGTGGTGAAGTAGAGTCTATACTTTATTTAGCACAGTGTTTAAAGTGGTCATTTCATTCCTAACCAACAGAATAACCAACCCAAACCAAGAGGAATTGAAACTATTTCTAGCTTTAGACATTTACTTGTCAACTGAGCAGTTTTCTTGTGAATGAAGAATTCTTTTAAACCAGGTGTGGTGGCCCACACCTTTAATCCCAACACTGGAGAGGCTGAGGTAGGAGTAGTATTGTGAGTCTGAGGCCAGCTTGGGCTACAACGGGAGCGCAGGGCTGGTTTGAGCTACATAGTGCGACCCTGCCTCAAGAAACTAGGTCATGGAGTTTGGTTGAGTGGTTTAAGCACCCGCCTGGCAGTCAGGAGAGTGTAAGTTTGATCCCTGGTGCCACAAAAAAAAAAAAAAAAAAAAAAAAAAAAAAAAAAAAAAAAAGGATTCTTTTAAAAAGAAAATGCAGCTTTTATATGTCCATGAAATAACATGAAGATGGTTACAAAGATTTAAATAATACAGAACAAAAGGTTTCTAAAAAAAGAACAATCTCATTTGTTTGTTTTTGCTATCGTCTCACTAACTAACCCAGACTGGACTTGAAACTGTGATCTGCCTACTACAGTCTCCTGTGTGCTGAGATTGCAGGTATATGCCAAGAGTTAAAAAAAGGTATTTAAGTAAAAAATTCAAAAAAAAATATTAAATGCACTTATTTCCTCTCATTTCCTGTATGTCATTCATAATCTTTTTATTTAATTCCATAAAAGGTTTTTGATTATAATAATCACATAATTCAAATTACTTTATGAATCTGGTAATTAGTGAACAAATGACACTAACATACATATACTGTTTAACCTATGATTAATCATAGGCAACAACAGCTTGGATGCTTGTTAATATTTTTTAAAAAATGCATTTCAGTCTTCTATTTTTTTTTGACAAAGAGGAAAGATTTTTCATTTCTCATAAAATCAAGTAATGTTTTCTTTTCATCAAAAATTAAGGGTAAATTTGCTTTGGCATACAATAATCACCACTGTATTTTTTATTCAGACCAGAAAATTTAAAGAAGTAGGTATAACAGAACTCTGATGCTGGCATTTTAAAGAGATCAAACAGAAAATTTTAGCACAGTCAATGACTGTGTTAACACAAGTCAGTAAACATTAGCATTATAAAAATAAATCTCATGTTTGAAAGGATAAAGTTGAGTAAATCTAGGAATAGGAAAAATTCTCTGCATTTATTTTTGAGACCAGTTTTATAAAACTAAAGATGGGATAGAGGTAAGTGGAAATAAAGAAACCATAAGGTTTTTTTTTGATGTCACTCTTTCACAGTAGATTTGATATCTCAAAAAAAGAACATTAACAAAATATTCAGTCAGAATGAGAAAGCGAAAACATGACCTACTAGCTTAGAGGCACATACTTCTGTCACATGTGTCTTTAGTGTATAAACAAAAGGAGTTGTATTAATATTCAATTTCCATAAATATAAAACAATATGCTATACACATACACATTAGTAAACTATAAATGTAAGCATCCTGTGTAGTTTTGTTTGATAGTGGGGAAGTAATCATATTTGATGAGTTTTACATATTAAACATTTCTACCAGAAATGGTTAATTGGATATTTGAACTGTATTCCCTAGTTGAGGAACTATCAGGTATGACTGTGATATTCAGAATGCAAAATTAAGGTAGTTTTATCCCATAGATTATTGCCATAACAAACTTTAAATTATTTGATGTTTCTCTGGCTCATTCAACATCACTGCCACATGGAAAATTGTAGAACAAAAATTCTCAGGACCCACCCTAGATCCACTGGCCAATAACTGGTGCTTTAGACTAGGGATTTTGGATTTAAACACTTATCAGGTGATTCTGATGCACACTTTAGTTGGAAACCATTGTGTTACATGATACTTTGGGTTATGCTAACTTAAAAAACATTTTAAAGATACCTGCTACAAAGCATACATTACACAAGCCAGCATGCATTCTCTCACTTTCAAATAGAGAAGTGATTCTTCTCCATAATGCCTTAGATCATAATATAAGCCAGGGAATTCCTCCTCATTACTCAGATATTCTTAGGTGTTTTCCAGCAGCGAGAAGCTACAGGGAGGGTGCTTCATGAGCACCCCAAATGTAGTGGATTCATGGCATATTTGGGCATGACTTCCACTGAGCTGATGACTGGCCAGAATATTGCCAGAAAGAAATAATTTTCCTTTTCTCATGAAAAATATAGCCATTTAGACACCATGCTTTCTGGAAACAAGCAAGGTTAATTTTTCACACATGGAAAAACAAGGTGGTCAACTAGAGAGAGCCCTGAGTGGGCAAGGTTCAGACAGTGGTCACTCTTCTTGCCAGCTGAAGTGGACAATGTCCCAGACCCATACCTCCTAAAGTTTGGGTTGTTTATGCTTTTGCTCTATTCCCTGAATATCTGTGAGTTCCAAGACATACATTTTTCACAAATGTCTTTTCTTTTTTATGTTTTTATTTTTGGGGGGGAGGGTACCAAGAATCAAAACACAAATGTTTTTTATGGTTCATCAAAAATAACCATAATGATCTATTACACTCAAGACATTCTAATGTTATATGTCATTAAAGCAATAACAACAACAAATATACTTTACCTTCCTGCATTACTGGAATCATTGAATCTTCATATAACACATTTGGCTATTCCAACTCCTCATTCCGTCCTCTGGAAAGTTTCTTTCATGGTAAATGAGCAGATTCACTCTTTTGAATAAATAAAGGAGCAAAAAAAGTTTTAAAAGAAAAAGAATGAGAACTCATACATCAACATGAAGAAAAGCATGTATCATCATTAAACATAGTCATAAAAAGCACATGTTAAAGAGAATTTTTCCCTTTCCACTGATTGCTATTAGTACGTGTTTGGGGTACAGAATAATAACATTCACTGTAGGGAATTAGAACGTGAACATAGCATGTTTCAGTTCTTTTTTTTCCCCCCTTTCCCTTCACCTTTTTTACTCTTAATAATACAGAAAGCCAAAAGACTTTTTTTGAGGCATTTATGTTACCTGGTATTTTTAGAAGGATCCCTTCTTTACTTTGGGGATTAAAATGAACTTTGTTTTTTAACTATAATTGATACTGGATAAATTGTGGTTTGCTTGCTAAATGCACACGTCTTCACAAACAAAGCATTTTTAAATGCACGTAATTCTTAGATTGATATACACATTTGTATAAAACCTTGAAGTTCATGTTATTTTTAATTTGACAGAGCAGGTTTTATTATTGTACTTTAACAAGGAGAAACTGAGACACTTTTGCTGTGACCTGCTAAAAACAACTAAAATAAATGGGTGAAGACAGTAATAAAATGCTATTGTTTTAAATATTACCTATTTTTTTCAGTAGGGTCATATTGCTGCATAAAACTGTTTATATACTAGTACTATATTCAGGTACAAGTACAAATGGAAGGATGAAAGAAAATATAGGGTTGGCTGTTCAAACTCTGCTTTTGAAGACTTATTCTTTAATTGTAACATGATGATGAAATGTAATTCTGATAAACACTGTATTTTTTTTTTGTCACTGGCATTTAAATTAAGAAATCTCAGAGAAGACTATTTGAGTTTGTACTGTAAATATGAGAGTAAAGAAAAAGTTCAACATTACTTTTAAAATTGTCTCAAGTAGCCAGGTGTGGTGGCACATGCCTTTAACCCCAACACTCGGAAGGCTGAAGTAGGTGGAGCATTGTGAGTTCAAGGCCGGCTTGGGCTACAACGCGAGTGCAAGCCCGGCCTGAGCTACAAGGTGCAATCCTGCCTCAATACACTAGGCCTGGGAGTTTGGCTCAGTGACTTAAGCATCTGTCTGGCAGGAGCAAGGTTGTGGGTTTAATCCCTGGTGCTGGGCTATTAAAAAAAAAAAAAAACATAAAAAAACAACTGTTTCAAGGAATAGTAGACATTTATCATCATTTTCAAATTCTTAGAAACAACAATATATCTTTTTTGTGTTTGATTTTGCAAATATATTTGCTCATATGATCATATTTTATTAGGCATTTTACTAATGAATACTGATATATAGGCAACACTAAACAATAATCACCAATGATTTTCTGAAAAGGGCCAGTTAGAAGTTCTGTGTGAGTTATGTAACTCTGCCTTTGAGCAGACAGAAATAAATTTGCTTTCAATAATGTAGATTTGCATTACATTAAAACAACACCAGATTAATTAGAATTGCTGTTTCTCAAAAGCAGAGCAAACTTGATTTACCCCGAAAGTATAGTTATTGACTTTTCCATGTAGCATTAAGAAGTAGTTAAACAGCTTGCCTGGACTGAGAAATGCATCATAGAATACGTATCTGTCTAGGAAATTGCTTTGGCACCTTATCTGAATGAGATCAAATATTTTAAATGTTCTCTCATCTCTTAAAAATAAAAAAGATAAAAATCTTAAAAATAAAATTAATGTATATTGTTTTCTTTTTGAGTTTTAGTGACACAATTCTTTCCAATATATTCATCTTGCATTACTATCTTAAAATTATTTACTATGCATTTGCCCACCTTTCAGAAATAGAAGATAAAAAATGGTCAGATTATGTTAGTATAATTAGCAGTTGTATTTAAATAAATTGTCTATAATTGTATACATTATATTTTGAACAAAATTAAATAGATTTTAAACAATAATTAAAATGAAAATAATTGGGTGTGTTGTTGCATATGTGCAATCCAGCACTCATGGAGGCTGAAGAAAGAGGATCTGAGTTCTAATTCAGCCTGGACAACATAATAATTTAATAAGTTCCTGTCTTAAAATAAAATATATATTAAAAAAAAGATTGAGAATATAGTTTGTTGTGATTGCCCTTGGTTCAGTCCTTAGTCCCAACCTCCCCAAAAGGAAATATTTAGTATTATCAAAATATTTACTGATAACATTCAATTTATGTAATATATATAAGGTAATATTGACTTTTTGGTTCATCATTAACATGTTAAGTATTTGTCCATAATTATTACTGGTCTTATCTATGACTGTAGAAGTCTTGCTGTTGAATAGGAATTAATACACAAAAATTTCCTTATTTACCTTCAATACTCTATGTAAAATACTGTTACTAATAGTGATAATACTATTTTATAACTGTTCAAAGACTATTATTTTAATATTATGGCCAAAATTACCATCCAGCATGCTTGTCCTATTCTTTAAGATTGATTCTTACTATCTATTTGCAGAAATGATGAATATATTCTATTTTTGTCTTGACATCTAATTTTGATAATTGATACTGACTTGAGGATCATATTGCTATATCTTTGATCATTCAGTACTTCACACTACTTTGAAGGCCTGAGGCATTTGTTATTTGTTTATTCTTTTCCTCAAATGAATTTTTTCTTTAGGATTATAATTTTCACCCAGAGTTTAAAAATAATTTAAGAAGCTGATTTAAACCATTTAATCTCTTATATTGTTAGGCATTCTTTTCTTATTAAAATGCCTAATAGGTCTTTTCAAATTTAAACATGAGTGCTGAGAATAAGAATACTGTAATTCAGGATCTAAAACTTTTCTCTGACATTTTGATAGTTTTACTACATATTACATTTGTTAGCTTTTCCTTCTTGATTCAAATATAGCTTCTAAAAATTTTACAGTGCATACTATTTTTGATAGTTTCCTCTTAATTACTGTAAGTCACAAAAGCTTACTCCTTTACAATATTTCTGAATCTACATTTGAAAATATTCCCAAACCCCTTGCAGTGATATGACCTTATGCCTAGTTTCACCTTATTGCTCAACACAGGTCATAGGTTCCTAATTGGGTAAGGAGGAGAAAAGGTCATGCGCTTTGGTTTCTCATTTTTTCTCACTGTCATGAAACCACAAAAGTTCTTGCTGAAAAATGCCTAGAAAGACTCCTTCAGATTCACAGTGCACTTTAAGTGAAAAATAAAGTTTATCGAGTTTACACTTTCAGATTTTAGCACTGCCTGTTAGCACGTTATTGCCTACTTTATCATAACTAGTAAAATATAGGCACAGAAAGAAAAATTTTGAAAGCATTAAACCAGAATGAAGAAAGAAATATTACCCTAAAGCATGTGATACAAATGAATTAAATGGCCTTATTCTTTACAGACTACCTCATAACCTGTATTTTAGGTTAAAGTTGCCACATTCATTTTCCAAGCCATTAAATATAATTTCACAATTTAATGTTTAATGACTGCAAAGTAGTACATGGTGATGGTCTATTAAAATTTATTTAACCAATTTTCCATTCTTAAACAAATAAGTGATCTAGGATTTTTCCCACTGTAAAATGTGTTGTGGTAAACAATATTATAGCTGTATCTTGAATATAACCACAATTACTTCTATAAAATAAATTCTTAGAAATATATTTCATGCCTTAAGTGTTATAAAATACTAAAGTCTTGCCAAATTACTTGCAATAAATATACTAATTTACACCATCACTGAATTTACAAGCAATTCTTTTCTGCTGAGCATCTTTAAGAATTCTATTCTAAATTCTTAGTGCCATAAAAATTGCAAAAGAAGCAGAATACTTCATTATTTCTACATGCATAAATGTTTTTACTGTGTATCCTTTATATTAAGAAAACTTGTCAACAGTTTGTCAGAAATAGCAGAGGTATTAGGCATTGTATTCAATTAGACTCAACAACTTCATATTAAGCATTGACTCTACCTAATCATCTCTAAAGCACAGTGACACCAGTATTACATTTGATACCTGAACAAAAATTTCAACTCAAAAGCTTCAAGTGCACTTTCTTATAATTCATAATTTTAAATGGTGTTAAGTTCTAATTCATTTACAATTTTAGTTCCCTACTGAGAAGTTACCTTTCCTTGAATCTCTAGCAAAACTATCAGAAGTATGATTCTTCTAAAAGTGTTAGGAAATTATTTTGCTTCTTGAATCTGAGTTACATGCCTAACATTATACCTTTGTTTTTATTTTTGTTTATTGATTGACTCATACTGCATTCAAAATTTCATTCAACAACTCTATAAAATCATTCTAATTCTTTCTAATATTTATGGAACCTTTCAGAGTGCCTTGATTGGATTAAATTACTGTATTGGATGGCATCTAATGTGACTATAAGCTGAGGTATGTGGTATAAAATAACTTTCCATGAAAGTCTTCCCTTAAACTGGAAGAATCATTGTTGGTTACAAATTTTATTACCACAGATATATAATATTCATGATTTTAGTTATTCCTCCATTCATCTATGTAATTTCTCATCATTATAAACACTAGACTTCATGTCATTAGCTATATCATTCGTTTTTCTCTATACCTTTTCTAACACATAGTTAACTACTTATTGCTAATTACCATTATCTGTGACTATCTTGTTTATCTACCTATACATCCCTGAAGTCAAACAGAGGACCTGACACATAGTATTGTACAATGTAGTCACCTTACTCTGGTATAGAACATTAATATTTATTGTTGCTGTGTAATTGTAAATTGGTACCAGTTTTCTGGCCTTTCCTCAATACTCTCCCTTTTTTAAGCTTTCTAACCTCTAGTGACTACTATTCCAATATTATCTACTTCTATGAAATCAACCTTTTATCTTCCACATGAGAATGAGAACATATGGTATTTGTATTTCTGTGTCTGGCTTGTTTCACTTAACATAATGTAGAATAGTAGTGTGAGTATAATTTATGACAATTTACTACATGTTTTATAAAGAACTAGAAGTGAGGAATTTCAAGTTTTCCAGCATCAAGTATTGATAATATTTAAAAGAGATGAAAATGCTAAAATACCCTGATTGGACCATTACACATTACATACATGTACTGAACTATTATGCTGCATCTTATAATATGTACAATTAACTAATGTTTTGAATGAAAACATTTCAAAAGATGGTAGACAAATGGCTAATCTTAAAGATACTAGAGCTTAGCTGTAAGAAGAGACTTTTAGCAAGACATACAGCACATGATGGTAAAAGATGATGCAAGATGATGTACCGGGGAAAAGGTGGTGCTGCTGAAGGGAATCGAACTCAAGAATGATATGCAATGAACTCATCTAGCCAAGTATAATAAAAGCATAGGCTCATAATCTTATTTAGGTGGGAAAACATCAAGGGTTAAGTAAGGCTCTGAGTCCTTTCTGATGGAGCTGCACAGCACAGGTGGTATGCCAAACAATAACACTGCACTTTGTATTGTTAATTTCAAGTAGAAAATATATACTTTCTTACTGAGGTATTTTGCTTGTACTCTGAAAACCTCACCTATTTATTTCTCATTCTTCTTGGTCTGTTCTGTTTTGTTTTGTTTTGTTTTCATATTGTGAATTTTACTGAGCCATTTCTAATATACTCTGTCTACTCTCAGTCATCCTATTGCATATGATATTGCTGCCTGAATTTAAATTTGGATTCAGGAAATGGAATTCTATCTTATTCAGTGTTCATTAACCCATCTGAGATTTGAGGGAGTCTATTATCATTAGTTAAATTAAAACTAACCCAAACTATTGACTATCTCTTTCAAATACCTACTGCTACAATTAAACAATGTGGTTTATTAACTTCATTTTTGTCATGTGAAAGGAATCATACTTAATCAATGCTTATGAAGGAATACCATTAATTCATAAGACTCTGGGACCCTATAATGCTAAGACTTGTTCATTTAACTGGTCTTTGTTAGTTTTTGTGTACATAAGATTATACTCAAAATAACGTAAGATGGGACCTTTGAAAAATATTCGTTTAGCTTTTGTTAAGAGGGAGTGAGGTTGGCTTTTCTTCCCCTTCCTCTTCTTCTTCCTCATTTATAATTTCATGAAATCTGGTCCAAAACAAATTTCTATGAGAATTCTTTCTAATTTAAAAATGAAAGTAAAAGCTGACAATCATCATCACCACCACCAAACCAAAATTACTTAATGCTTTGGTGTCTGCATTGTGACTAGAAAAAACATTTTGGACTGGGAGACTCACAGCCAAATCCTTGAATTCAGAACCTGCTGTTATCATTTATCAGCAGTAATTGTAGAGAAAGTTCCCAGATTTTTTTTAATTCTACCTAATTTTTTCAAGTAAAATATAATTCATACTTATTGCAAGAATTAAATTGTTTAATAGATTTTAAACAATTAGAATGTGACACTTCATATTAAGAAAGAATGCTCTGTCACACTTCTATCATACAATAAGAAAAATAATTTAATTTTCTGGTGAGGCATGCCAAGTATTTATCAATTTATATACAGAACATTGAAGATTCACAGTAAGAATACAAAGGACAAAGGGTTGCACAGAAAGAAAAAAGTTAAAGAGCAGACAATATTCTATAATACTCTGGAGGTCTCCTTTCCCTACCTTTTTCCCACAAAGTTTGAATTTCATGGTTAAAATAATAATCTACTGATTGAATAGATTAGTGCTTTCTTGAAAATGTTAAAATATTAATTTCAGGAACACTCTGATAAGGGTGCCAATAATTTCTTACCATATGAATCAATATTCTGTAGTACAACCACAGAGATAGGAATCAATACATATTAATTTAATGTCAAAACTGGACAGGTGGTTTTAAAAATAGGAAATTGCTTTGTGTGGAAAATCAAATGAC
>RJWM01014553.1:0-50053 GCA_004363535.1 Dasyprocta punctata | reverse complement strand
TTGTTGATCCCATAGTTTGGTATACCTCCAACCCCACCTGCACTACCCATGCTATGCCTGTTTTAATTTGTCTCAGAGATCGTTCAATCTTTCCTTGCATACCCCGATATCCTATAGCTCCCAAACATCTACAGGGACTCAAACCTATAACCAAGCATCTTTTAGACAATGGTTTTATCAAACCTACCCATTCACCCTACAATACTCCCATTCTCCTCATACTCAAGCCTAATGGTCCTATTGTCTGGTACAAGACCTTTGAGTAATCAGTGATGCTATCACCCCAATTCACCAAGTGGGGCCAAACCCTTATACTATGCTCTCTCATATTCCTCCCTCCATCACTCACTTAACAGTCCTATACCTTAAAGATTCTTTTTTTGCCATCCCCTTACACCCTGATTGTCAGGATTTCTTTGCATTTAAGTGGACTGACCCAGACACTCTCAGGTATCAACAATTTACCTGAACTGTGCTCCATCAATGGTTCAGGGATAGACCTTATTTCTTTAGTCAAGCTCTTACTGCTGACCTTGCAGCTCTTGACCTCAAACCCAGCACTTTCCTTCAATATGTTGATGACCTTCTTCCTGTGTTCTCCATACCATACTTTAGCCATGCAACATACAGCCAGTCTCCTCAAATTTCTCTCCAGTCATGGGTACAGGGTTTCTCCTGCTAAAGCCCAAGAGGCTTCCCCAAATGTCAAGTATCGGGGTCTCTCTCTAACTCCTACCATTCATTCAATCACTACAGATTGCAAGACAATTTTTTGGGATCTCCAGGTGCCCACAATCAAACAACAGGTTCTGTCTTTCCTGGGTTTAGCTAACTTATTTTGTCTTTGGATTCCTAAATTTTCATCTCTAGCCCAACTCCTTTACAAAGCTTCCAAGAGCCTCTCATGAGAACCCCTAGACCCCACTACACCCATACACACTTCCTTTCATAAGTTAAAAGGGGCTTTCCTAAGGGCTCCAGCCCTTATGCTTCTTGACTCCACCCAACCCTTCACTCTGTACACTACCTCTCAAGGTCACAGTGCTGTAGGTGTACTAGGACACTAAAGGGACTTTCTTTTCAAGTGGTAGACTACTTGTCAAAACAGTTAGACAACACAGTGCAAGGATGGGCACCTTGTCTCTGAGCCCTTGTGGCTGCAGCACTATCAATGCAGGAAACTAAAAAGTTCACATTAGGACAATCTATTACAGTACACTCACATCATCTAAACGAGGTTATCTCACATAAGACACTCCCTATCCTGATGATCCCTTCTCGCCTTCAACAAGTACATCTAGTCCTCTCTCAGGACCCTCCTATCTCTATTGCTATTAGTAGTCCTCTCAGCCCAGCAAATTTGCTTCCCACCTCAGAAGATCACCCTCACCATGACTGTATTGAGGTCTTACAGATGACTCCCACACTTTTCCCTCACATTAGTAGCACACCTCTCTCTTTAGCCTTTGGCACATGGCTCATAGATGACAGCTCAACAAACACAGACAATCAAAAGAGAGCAGGACATACAATAGTTAACCAGTCAAGAGTCATAGAGACTAATCCACTGCCACCTGGGACATCTTCACAGAGGGCAGAACTTATCGCTCTTACACTGACTCTTACACTAGCAAAGGACAAGATCATAAATATATATACTGATTCAAAGTACACATTTAACACTTTATGCTCCCATGCCACCATCTGGAAAGAAAGAGGTTTTATCAACACTCAGGAACCCTCATCATTAATGCACCTCTCATCCTTAAACTTCTAGAAGCAGCTCAATTCCCAAAGCAAGCAGCAGTTATTCATTGTAGGGGACATCAGAATTCTACAGACCCATGGGCCTGAGTGCCTCCAACCAGAAGACAAGTAAGACTGCCTTCCAGGGGCCTGCGTAACCAGTGTGGCCCCCAGGAAGAGAAAGAAATGGGCTTCTTGGGAATCTGCCCCACCAGGCCTGAGCACCTCCAACCAGAAGACAAGTAAGACTGCCTTCCAGGGGACTGCACGACTGTCATGGACCCCAGGAAGAGAAAGAAATGGGCTTCTTGGGAGCCCACCCCCCTGGGCCTGAGAGCCTCCAACCAGAACACAAGTAAGACTGCCTTCCAGGGCCCTTTGTGACTGGCGTGGACCCCAGGAAGAGAAAGAAATGGACTTCTCGGGAGCCTGCCCCGCTGGGCCTGAGCACCTCCAAACAAAAGACAAGTAAGACTGCCTTCCGGGGGCCTGCATGACCAGCGTGGACCCCAGGAAGAGAAACATGCGCCCCCCCTCACCACCCATACACCTACTGGTGTGCAGGCTAAGAATCAAAGACAAAACTCTTCCCCCCCTGTAAAGCAACCTGCTCGTTCTGAGGTCTGGCTACATCGATAGCAACTAAGGTACACAAAACAACTAAACGCTAGTATTGTTTTGTTCATTTTGCAGGCCTGGGGCTGGCAGCCTGAGCATCTCTTTGGAAGATGACAGTGCACAATGCAGCAAAAATAGGGGATTCTCTTCTGTCTTGTCTTCGAGGCCCAATATTGTTCTCATTGTTTTGCTTTATTCTGATTATTTTTTTTGCCTTATTTTATACTCTGTTGTTATTGGTTTTATTGTGGTTTTTTTTGGTTTGATTTTACTATACCTATTGGAATGGTCAACTATTCTGAAAATAAGATATACTATAGTAGCTATTGCTTTCATAGTATCTCTCTTAGAAGTTCTGTACCAGTTCTACTGCTTTGTTTTGATTGACTTCATTCTGTTATGTTTTGCTGGATTTTACTATCTCTAAAATAAGAAAAAAGAAAGAAAAAAGAATTATGCAGACCCAATTGCTCAGGGCAATATTTTTGCTGATACTCAAGCCAAGTTAACTGCACAAAGGTCATAGTCTTCTCATCTTCTCCCATTAGCCCCAAACATTCTACTTCAACCTAATTACTAACCAAAACAACTACAGTTGCTTTGTAGACCAGGTTACACACAAAACACTCAGGGATAGATTTTCCAGGGATCAAAACTTATTCTCCCAGATCAGCAGGCCTTAGACATCAGCACTGACTTGCACAACTGTTTCCATGTGGGATCACAGGCCTTTTATAGGCTCTTAGCCCAGTAGTCACTCATCGTTTTCTGAGGGTTATCATCCTTCAGATTACTCACACCTATCATCTCTGTGTTAAAACCTCTCCTCAGGGACACATACCGCCCCCTTCCTTTCCTACTCATCAATTTTGCCCACAAAATCCTGGTCAGGACTGGCAGGTAGATTTTACACACATGCCCTGCCACAACACTCTCAAATACCTTCTTATCTTAGTCTGTACTTTTTCAGGATGGGTGGAAGACTTTCCCACAACCAGGGAAACTGCTGATGAAGTTACTGAAGCCCTGTTACAAGAAATCATTCCAAAGTTTGGTCTACTTCACAGTATCCAGTCAGATAACTGTTCAGCCTTTATTTCTCAAATCACTCAGCATGTATCCTCAAGTTTACACATCACCTGGCACCTACACATTCATAGCATCTGTAATCCTCAGGAAAAGTAGAAAAGACAAATGGCCTCATAAACACATACCTCACAAAACTCATTTTAGAATTACACAAACCTTGTCCTAAACTTCTATCCCTAGCCTTAGCCAAGCTCAGGGCACTTCCCCGGTCTCCTATCTTTTTAAGCCATTTTAAACTCATGTATGGCTGACCATTCCTACTCCACAATCTTCCTACCTCCCAAAGTCTCCCTCATCTTGCTGACTACATCCCAATCCTCTCCTTCCTCTGACACTTGTTATGACAACATGTCAATCTTTGTCTTCCCCAAACCTCTGATGGGACCAAATCAGATCCTCCCGTATCCCCAGGAGATCTAATTTATTTTAAATCTTCTAAATCCACAGGACTGCAACCAAAGTGGAGCGGCCCCTACCTGGTCTTCCTCACAACTCTAACAACAGTCAAGGTTACTGGACTGCCAGCCTGACTCCATGTCACTCAAGCTAAGTGGTGCCCTCCTAACCCTAACTCCCCTGACTCTAAACATCCTGAGTGGTCATCACATCTCCTATCTTTCACTTGTCTCCACCTCACCAAAGGCCCACAGCCACAACTTTCAGACTAAGTCATGTTTTGTTTTCCGATTTGGTTCCTGATCCCTTACCTTCTGTTAGTTATTCTTTTTGCTGTAGGAATCTGGGCAGTCTTTCCTACAGATTCCTGCATTATATGTAAATTTTTTTTCACACTGTTCTGTTGGAGACCACTGTGAAGGGACTTTGAGCAGGGTTTAAAATTAACTAATTGGCTTTCTGTTTATCTGTGAGCCTGTCTAAGGCCTAGGCCCCTTGCCTGGCGATGGGAGCTGATTTATAGTAAGTGTACCTCTATAAATCACTGGTCCTGGCTGAGGCCTGTAGTGGCCAATGAGGTCAGAGATACCTCAAAAGGCAAGATAAGGTCACCGCTGAAGACGCCTGGCTCAGACTCAAGTAAATAGAGACTGCAGCTGCAAACATCACATATCTGCAGCGTCTCTTTCCCACCATAAATGCCATCATGGAGATAAGACAGTTCTCCTTAATTGGCACAATTTACTACTTGGAGAAGTCTTTCAAGTGACTCCCAAGGTCCTGCTCATTTCCTGTGCTTTCCTCAGTATCCCCTCTCTTTGTCTACTTTGATAATAAATACGGGCAAGGAGAGAGGTCTTTGTCTTAGCCCTCACGACAGCTGCAGAGTCAAGAGCTCTGCAGGGGCTTTGATCCTCCTGGAGCCCTAAAATCATACCACTTGTCTCATTTATTTAAGCCTTCGCTGTGCACTCGTTCAGGAGATTGGGGATCTAGGCCGGGTCCCCGATACTGTTCTATGTAACAACTATCTTAGTTGTCTCCACTCTCAGCTGTTTAGTTAAAGATGAGACCCCTCTGGGTCTGGGCACTCATCTCAATTATAGTGACACAGTCACAGCCCTTCCCACACCTAGTCTATAATTTCCCAAACATGATTTAACTGTCAGGCCTTACATTTCTTACGCTCCCCATTCTCTCCAGCTCAACCCCTGGACCAAGAACAAGTCCTACCTATATTTTTACTTCTACTCTTTTAGATGGGGGAATAATTGCCTCCCATAACTTCACCACTCCCAGCTCCACACTAATTTTTCAGATTCTTCCTCACCATGGCCCTGATGGAACAACACATTCGGATCAAGGGTACCTTTCCTTCTATCACTCCTGGGTCTTTTAATTATGATAGTGATCTGCCTTCTCATAGCACCTTGTCTTTTTAGTTCTCCAATCTAGGATGCGAGCATTTACCAAGGAGAAACTTCTTGTCCTGGCTGAAACACCTGGTACCAGCTTCTACATGGGCATCAACCATCATCCCATCAATCATCCTAAACCCAAAAGTGACACACCCATCCAGCAGGAAGTAGTAAGAGTCTGCCTTTTTCCTAATAGAAAGATGGGAATGAAAGAGTTTGCCCTAGAATAAATTACAAAACATTATGGTGGCCTAACATGGTGAAAGCAACACTCTGACAACCACTTCCTCCTCCTTCCCCCTTCAGTGCTGATTAAAACTTCTTCCTTCCTTTCAATTCCAATCAGTTCCTCGCCTGTCCTCAATGCCCAACCTAAGTGCCACTTCTGGTCAAAGGTCACATGTACCCCTCAGCCTCCTGTATCCAGTCAGAGAAGATAGCACAACCCCCATGTGTTGTGAGCTTCTCTCTGCGACCTCAATAAAGGCATTCTTTCTTTATTTACTTTTGCTTCTATATAACTTCAGAAAACCCTAGCAATTTTTGTTTATACCTTGGGGAAGTATGTAGATGTAGTAATTTCACTTTTGTCCTAGGTCCTAGCCTTTAAGAAATGACAACTGTGCAGCATTCTTATCTTCTGCACATACTCCTTTAAGGGCTTACCCCTGTCCAACTGTTATAATATTTCTGCCTAGCTTACCTGTACACAATATCCTGAAAGAGGTTCCCCCAACTTCTTGCCTCTGAAGTGTAGCTTATTCCTTTTTTTCTCTCTTTTACTTTCTCCTTTTCTGCAAACCTCTGCAGTCTTAGATATTTTTCTTTTCATTTTTAAAGGCTCTCAAGTCCCTAAAATTAATTGCTTACATATGAAAAGAACTGAAAACAAGAAATACTGGCTTCCTCTAAACAGAAATGAGAAGAAGGGTCAAGAGGACCACTCTATGATGCATAGTGGCCTCACTAGGTACTCCCTTGAGTCAAAATATTCCATTCTTGGATCATATGAAACTAAAATTTGCTCTGTATGGAAATACATAAAAGCGTAGACCAACACAGTGTCTCAAGAAGTTTCTCATGAAATCAACATGAGAAACTGACTCCTGATGATATAGGAGAAATATAACTTCTAACCAGCTGGATGTCAGATGTATTGATTTCATGTCCCCTGAAACTGAAGAACGAATTCCAAGGTACAATTGAATTTTTTGTTTGTTTGTTTGACAGTTGAGTTTTATATAAGGGAAGATTTATCAAGAGATACCTTCTGAGAGACAGAAGGGGTCCTGAGTGGACCCAGAGCTTTTGTCATGGGATAATTCACACAGCAAAGTCACAATGTGGATGCAAAGTGGGTCAAAATATAATTAACCTATGAGATTGCAAGTATATATGCCAGCTAGTATTGATTCAATAGGGAAGAAGGCTTTCTAACATGGGTACATGGAAAGAACAGACATTTTGGGGGAAGGGATTTGTCTGGATGCTATGTTTACCCACCTAGGCAACTGTTGCCTAACTGGACCTCCTAAACCAAGTGCTGCTAGTTACAGTATAATTCCAAGTTACTGCTTATCCCTTAGGGAGACATGAAGACCTTGCATTTCATCTTTATCTTGAGGCCGGTCTTCTTCAGATGTGCCTTCAGTCACAATTCTCATGTCTTTTTTTCTGGTGACTTTCTTGAGAGCCCAGTCCCTCTCTGACTGTATATTAATTTCTATTTAACTTAGCTGCCTATAAGATTTCCTCCTTTGAAGAGTTTTTCCTTGCTGCATATAGGGAATAATGGCAAAGTTTCAACATATCTGCTTCAAGCTGAGAAGGATAAGTGTAAAGGACACTGCAAACAGGGGTCTTCTCCAAAGGTGCCTTGGATAGAAGCCACATTGCAGTTTAGCAGTGATGAACTCCTTCTATAAGGTCAATTTAGTGGATCCTGGTAAAAATGAGTCTAGAACATCTGCATGATCACTTGGAGTTTGGTAGCATCTAGGGGAGGATACACAAACTTTACCAAGAGATTAAAGCATATGTGAAAACAGTATGACCACTAGAATGGAAAGACAAGCTGGGGGGACAGAGCCACATTTAGACACTGCTTTTGAGAGGCTGTAATAGCAATTGCAACAAACTGGGTTCTATAACTGTCTACTTGGGGAAGTTATCCATAACTGATATTTATGTTATTGTTTTAAGATCTTATTTTAAATGATGTGAATTACTTATCTAAAAATTAGTTTTATTTATTAGTGTACAAGTCCCTCTAGTTCTAGCTGTAAGAAGATGAGAAGCTCTACAGTTTTGAAAGACAATTTAGCTAAGGAATTTAGACATTCTTGCTAAACTTTTATAGCTTGCATTGTAGCTTTCTACACTAATTGAACCATAAGAGTGGTCAGCTACAAGTGTAGCTGAAAAGTGGGACCGTGGGTCAGTGACTGGAGCTCTTTCTATATAAAGTCTTTATTATATGATATTATGTTTATTCATCTTTTGGTTACAATTTTATATGCAGTGTTTAATACCAAATTAAAGTGAGACATATGCTAATCAAAATAAAATCCTTGCTATAGATGGATGTTGGTTAAGGCCTACTAGGCATTACTTTTGGAACCATGTGCAGCGCCACTGAGATGCTTTGTCAGTGTCAGCTGCCAGGATGTGGCACAGTCTTGCCTGATCATATGGCTTCTCATGGAATCACGGCAGGCATTTCTTTCTATGGTGAACATCTTTTTTGGCACACTGTACATTGGTAGACTATCTTCTAGGGTCCAACAATGTGCCTGCTCAAGAGGTTGAAGGACTCACCAAAATTGTACAATCCCATGGAAAATTTTCCCTCATAATCTGGATCCTTGTTGAGGGCCACAGGCAAGATATTTGTTGTTCTCTTAGCTCAGTCATCTTTCTAGCTGTAGTCTCCAAACCTTAGTTGTTGAACTCAACTATAAGTACTTCAAAAAATTCAGACCCTGCATTAAACTTTTCTTCTCTTCTTTCACTATTCCCACACCAAATATCCCCTTTAGTATCTAATACTCCTCATCCAATTGCTTCCTATTGTTCCCACCCCACGTCACCTACCCCGTTGCAGTACAACCACAAATAACATTTTATAGTGTGCATAGAGAACACACAAAAGGGGGCAAGTATAACTGTAAGGACCATCATATACAAGTGTTATAAGATTGAATTTATGGATGCTGGTAAAACCAGAAATAATTTTTTTGACAAAACATAAGCCCACAATCAAAATCACAGTAAATAGCAGAAGGAGTAAATACAAGTGATGGACATGCAAAGCAGAAAATTATTCATGGGGAGCCAACATCCTATTAAAAATCTCTGTGTAAGCCACAGACTCTCCTCACTTCTCTAGTCACCAACCTGTAGTACCCCCCAATAAAAAGGAGGAGAAATAGAGGGGACCAATCATAATTTTTAAAAAAGATATATGAATGCAGAAGCAAGGAAATAGAATATCTCCAATCCCCCCAACTCTTCCAAGGCAAAGAGAGGTGTCACAAAGTGACAAGAAGCTACCAGGTAGCAGAAATCTATGAAATTTTCATAGAAGGGATCAAGAAAATAGATGAGTTCAAATGAGAAATGAACCAAAACTGCACAGCAATTTCACTAAATATGCCCATTGTGAATTTTGGGAAAATAGATAAAGAAGTGGATGAGCTAACCAAAATAGTTCAAACTTTGATTCAACAAGGATATGGAGTCTTCAAAACAATGCAAGACAGAAATACCTGAGATAGAAAGCAGAATACAATACATGCATTGCAGAAATGACCAATGTGTGAGAGAGAACAATGGCCACAGCAGCAAACAAGCCCAGTCTGGGAACTGGTGCCATGTGCAAGCCTCCAGCAGACTGGGGACAGCTAGACTCAAGCCTCTCCCCGTGAGTCAGTGCCATTTGCGGACCAGGGTTAGAGAGAACAATGGCAGAGTCTGCCCTTGCATGAGCCATAGGCAGACTGGGAACAGCCAGACCTCAGCCCCTTCCAGTGCAAGGGCTGGCAAACAAAAAGTAACATCTACCCCCCAACCCACCCCACCCCCGTGAACAAGCAGCTTATCTGGTGGGGCACAGGCTGCGTTGATAGCTATCGAGGTGAAATGAAATTGGATGCCTGTGGTTCTATGGTGTTTCACTGACATTACAGGTCTAGGGTCAGTAGTCTGACCATAGGTTCAGGAGATAGTGGTATACAGTTTGTCATCTAGGGGGGTCTCCTTCTGAGGGTTGCAGCCATTGTTGATTCCCTATGGTCTTGTCTTGAGGTCCTGTATTATTTCCATTGTTTTGTTGGGTTGGGTTTTATTCTCTGTTATGTTAAATCTGAAGGCAAGTGAAGCTATTTCAAGGATAGCAAGATATATTATGGTAGCAATTTTGAATTTACTGTTGGCTTGTTTTGAAGTTCTTTATTGCATTTTTTATTGTTTCTATTCTGTTTGGTTCTGTTCTGCTTGATTTATACTGTGTCTAATGTTATCTGCACCTATTTTGAAGATATCAAAAGGTATTATAGTAACTACTGTTGATTTCATAACGTTTTGAAGTCCTGGGTCTCTTACACTGGTTTGTTTTGATTGGTTTTATTCTGTTATATACTCTTTAAAATAAAAAAAAATGACCAATGTGAGTAAAGAGTGTCTGGTATTGAGAACACAACAATGAATTATGATAAAGAGCTCAAAGAAGCCAAAAAGTAAATAAGAGAAAAAGAGAAGACTATTTAGCAACTACTAGATGACAACAAGAAGACCATTCTATGGTTAGTCAGGGTTAGAGAAAAACTGGAGGATAGCAAGATGGAGTCACTGACATGCTTAGAAAATTCATGAAAGAAATTTTCCCAAATAAAAGAAAAAATTTAAAATACAAGTAAGGGCTGAGGTTTAGCTCAGTGGCTCAAGCACTTGCCTTGTAAGTGCAAGGTTGTGAGTTTGTTCCCTGGTACAAAAAAAAATAAAAAAACACAAGTAAGTGGTGCTTACAGATCACCAAATAATTATGATGATAAAAGAAGCCCACCAAAGCATATCCTCATTAAACTGCCAGATAACCAGTAGAAAAACAATTTTAAAGGCAGCCACAGAAAAACAAAAAATCACGTATAAAGGTAAGTCAATTAGAATCACAGCAGACTTCTCAACACAAATTCTAAAGGTTGTGCTTGCTTCAGCAGAACATTTACAAACCTTAAAGTCCAGAAGACTTTTACATATTTCAAACACTAAGAGTAAATAACTACCAAACCAAGTAACTTACCCAGCAAAGCTGCCCTTCAAATTAGATGGAGAAATAAGATATTTCCATGAAAAAGGCCAGCTCAAAAGATATATGGGTGCCAAACCAACTCTGGAGAAAATACCTAAGAATATTCTTGACAAAAACAATGAATTAGACAAAGTTAAAAACACAGAAGAAACTAGTGAGGTCAATGGATAAATAGCAACAACAAACAGGAAAAGATAAAACAAATGATACACCACCAAATAAAGAAGGCAATGATAGTAAATAGCCAACACATCTCAGTCACATCTCTCAAAGTTAATGAATTCCACTCTCCAAATAAAACACACAGACTGGATCAAAAAATTAGAACCAAAAAGTCTATTTCATTCAAGAAACTCATCTAGTTGGGTGTGGTAGCACACACTTGTAACCCCAGAACTTGGAAGACTGAGGCAGGAGGATCACTGTGAGTTCAAGGCTGTCCTGGGCTACAAAGTGAGTTCAAGACCATCCTGAACTACATAGAAAAACCCTTTCTTAAAAAAATACCAACCAGAATAGTTTTTATTACTAGCAGAATATGTATCACAATAGTAAAACTTCAATTATTGTTTTAATGTGATTGTAGTGGATTAGTAACTGGTGGTCAACTTAAACACTAGCTGAACTGAATCAGTGTGGTGCTGAGCATGGATGGCCAACCTAAGGACTGTTGCCAACATACAAAGGAGACTTGGAGAGGAAGAGTAGGCTCGTGAGTTCACCTAAGTGCTGTTGTTTGGTGCTGTTGGTTCTCCTGGAGTAGCTTGTCTTGCTGGTTCCCCTAATATGAACTCAGCTATTATCATCAGAGGACCTCGGGACCTTGTCGCAGAGAATGTGTGTGGTTCACCTTGGGGGAGCTCTGGTCCTTACGTTGAGCATTGCTTCCTGGCTCCAGAGGGGAAGATGTGTGCTATTTAATCGTTGTCATGCTGGCTTCCTGATATATACTCAGCTATTTTCATTTTTGGAGGAGCTTGGGACCTCATTTTCACTGAGGATGGCTGTGGTACTTCTCAAGGGAGCTCCAGTCCTTATTTTGAGCAGCATTTCTTGACTCAAGTGTAGAACCCTCAACCTACTGGGACAGATCCTTCACCCCACTGGCACAGACTTTCTAGGTTCCACCACTACCTTTTGTCTTTCCCAGTGCAGATCCATAAAACAGACTTGCATGAGTCATTGCTGTAGGCTCTAGCCCTCCAGTTGGACTCATGAGAGGCACTGTCATGGGCTCTAGGTCTTCAGCTGGACTCATGTAGGGCAATGCTTTGGGATCCAGGTCCTCAGTTGGATTTTCTAGGTCTAAGTGTTGTGGAAAGATTTCCTGCACTTTCTTGTATTTAACCCTGGGTGACGGTCATAAAATAATACTATAAATTCTGTGTCCTGCATGTAATTGTTCTCCTTGCAACCCCTGACTACAACAGATAATTCCAAAAGAGAAATAAAAGTGCCTGTCTTCATACTTTGATAAAAAAAGAAATTCATCTAATCCCAAAAGTAATTCACATACTAAAAATTCAAGGATGGAAAACAATGTTTCTTTCACCAGAACCATGAAAACAAGTAGTGGTAGCAATTCTAAAATCAGACAAGGTAAACTTCAAGTTAAAAATGATTGGAAGACACAAAGAAGGTCATTACATACTAGTTAAGTGAGCAATCCAACAAGAAGAAATAACATTTGTAAATATATATGCACCAAATATTGGAGCACCCATCTTCAAGAAGCATAAACTGCTGAAATTAAAAGATCAACTAAATACTAATGCAATCATAGTAGGGGATTTTAACACCTTACTTTCACAAAGAGATCAACTAAACAAACAAAATATAAATAAATTTCTGAGCTGAACCACACCCTTGGACATATGGATTCAATGGATATACACAGTTTTCCACTCCTCTACAATAGAGTATGCATTCTTTTCAGCAGCACATGATACCTTTCCCAAAATACATCACATAATAGTCCATGAATCCTGCTTAGGTAAATATGAAAGAATACAAATTACTTCATGTATATTGATTGACCACTGTATGATGCAAATAGAAATCAATGGCAGAGGAAATTCTGGAAAAGGCAAAAACTCCTGGAAAATTAACAATGTACTCCTAAACAACCAAAGTGTCACAAAAAAAATTACAAGTTTCTGGAAGTTAATGCCAATGATAGTAAAACTTTTCAAAACTTCTGGGTCACTCTGAAAGCAGTACTATGAGGAAAATCGAGTGAATTATCTAAAAGATCATATATCATAATCAAGCAATTTTCATCCCAGGGATGCAATGATAGCTCAATATACATAAGTTAATAAAAATAGTACATCACAGAAACAGAAGCAAGGTCAAAAATTATATGATTTTACCAATAGATGCAGAAAACGCTTTTGACAAAATCTGACATACTTTCATGATAAAAACTCTGAAGAAAACTGGTATAGATGGACCGTATCTGAATGTGACAAAAGCTATAAGTGACAAACCAATAGCTTCCATCAACATAAATGGAGAAAAACTAAAACCATTCCTTCTAAAATCATGAACAAGTAAAAGATGTCTACCATTACCTCTTCTGTTCAACATAGTACTTGAAACACCAGCCAGAGTAATTAGGCAAGAGAACAAAATAAATGGATACATATAGAACAGGAAGAACTCAAATTATCATTATTGCAGATGACATGATACAGTACACAGAAGACCTAGAGAACTCAGGAAAAAAATTCTTTACAGCTATTAATAAAATTTGGCAATGTAGCATAATATAAGATCAGCACAAAAATCATTAGCATTTGTGTATGCCAACAATGAATGGGGTGAGAAAGAAATTATGTAAATAGTTTCATCCACAGTAGCTCCAAGCATAATAAAATATCTAGGAATTAGCCCAACCAAGAAAATGAAAGACCTCTACCAAGAAAAGCACAGTACTCTGAAAAAGGAGGTTGAAGAGGACATCAGAAAATGGAAGATGTCCTCTGCTCCTAGAATCAATATTGGCAAAATGGCCATATTACCAAAACTGTTATACAGATTTAGTGCAGTCCCACTCAAAATGCCAAGAGCATACTTTACATATCTTGAAAAAAATCCAAAAATGTATACAGAATCACAAGAGGCACACAATAGCAAAAGGAATTCTAGGCAAGAAGAGAAAAGCAGGAGGCATAGCAATGCCTGAATTAAAGTTACACTGCAAAGCAGTAGTATTAATAAAAATGGCAGCATGCTGGAACAAAAACAGATATATTGGTCAGTGGAACAGAACTGAGGATACAAAAATTTCCCCAGACACATTCATCTATTCAATCTTTGACAAGGGGCCAAAAACACATATTTGAGGAAAGGTAGTTTATTCAACAAGTTTTTCTGAGAAAATTGTTTATCTCTGTGTGGAAGATTGAAATGGGATGCTTATCTCTGACCATATTCAAAATTAAGTTAAAAATGGATCAAAGATCTAAACACCCAAACAGAAACATTAAACCTACTGAAAGCTAAAATAGGTAAAACACTTGAAGATATAAGTGTAGGAAAGGATTTTCTAAACAAAACCTCAGTTGCACAAAAAATAGCAAGAATCAACAAATGGGATTTTATCAGGCTAAAAAGCCTCTGAACAACAAAATGACCAACCAGTATGTGAAGAGACAACCTACAGAATGGGAAAAATATTTTGCCAACTGCTTCTTAGACAAAAGACTAATATCTAGTATATACAGAAACCACGGAAAATTAAAGATCTAGCCATGAAATGCGCAAGAAAAATAAACAGACTCTGCACAGAGGAAGAAATACAAATGGCCAACAAATGCATTTTAAAGAACGCTCAATATCTCTGACCAGCAGAGAAATGCAAATTAAAACCATGCTAATGTTTCATCTTACTCTAGAAAGAATGGCAATCTTTAAGAAATCAAACAGAGTCATATCTGGTGAGGCTGTGGTGAAAAAAGAACAATCCTTTATTGTTGGTAGAAGTGAAAACCGGCACAACCATTGTGGAAATCAGCATGTAGATTTCTTAAAGACCTGAAATTATAAATTCCATATGACCCAGTGACCTCACTGCTAGGTATCTTCTCCCAAATGCTTAACACATCATACTACAGAGATACAAGCATACCAATACTTATACCAGCATAATTTGTAATAGTTACATCCTGGAAACAGCCTGTATACCCATCAACAGATGATTTGATAAAGAATATGTAGCATCTAAATATAATGGAATACTGCTCTGTTTTAAAGAATGCTAGATTTTAGACACTTGTAAAAAGAAAAATGGGTGCACCTGGAAGTTATAATGTTGAGTAGAATAAACCAGATCCACAAGTTTAAATATCATATGATATCTCTTACTTCATGGAGGCAAAGTACAAACAGAATAATAAAGGATGGATGGAAGTGGACGAGGAGATGGATCTCTCACAATAGGGAAGTGGTTCAAGAAAAAAGTATGAAGGCTGAAGTGGGGAAAGGGAAAATACGTAGAACAAAGATATGCCACATAGAGCACGAACCACCAGAGGAATGCCGGGCCAGCCTCGCAGGACACAGAGGTACTCAGCCCAGCCTAGTCCAGCCCAGGACCCCAGAGCTGCTCATCAGGGACTGACCAGCACAGCTGCAGGGCCTTGGAGAGTTTGGGCTCCCCCCACCAGAGTGCAGAGCACACGGGAACTCCATACTTTAGTGGAGTGGTGCGTGCCACATCCTAGAGCTCACCGGCCCTGCCCAGTGAGAAGCAAGGCCCTGGCACTGTAGGCCTGGGACTCGGCCACGCTTGCTGGTACAGCTGAACCCCTGAACTCCTCACAGTCAGACTTAGGGTCAGGGCAGTGCCACACTCTGGGGTATATTCTGCCTAGCTCCCTGGAACTGGGAGGCCTCAGCCCCCACCCGGGAAGGTGGAAGATCCACCCTCGGCCCCCAACTGGGAGGCCACCCTCACTTGCTGCACACAAGACCCAGCTCTACTGGGTCCTGCAGCTCAGCGCCACCCACCAGGGGAACGCCCGGTAGGGTTCACAGGACACAGAGCCACATAGCCTCTAGAAGAAAATGACAAAATGAAACACCAAGAGGCAGACTCAGTCCCCCAGCCCACTGAGAACAAACCCAAGAGACACTGAAATGGAAGGCAGTGGGAGTCACACAACTGAACCTTCTGAAATGATACAAAATGCAGTAAAGAAGCACCTTGATGAAGCTATAGAGAAATTCAAATCAGAAATATTCTATCAGCTAAAAAATGAAATGCGAATCATTATTAAAGAAATGTTGTCTGTATCTAAAGAAGAACAAGATAAAAAATTGAAGAACTTAAGAAAATGATCGAAACTTTGAATGAACAATGTAAGACACAAACAGAATGCATGAAACAGATGCAAAGGGAAATGCAGGAAACGAAAAACTCCATGGAAAGTTTGAAAAATCACTTAAATGAAGCTGAAGATAGAATCTCAGATCTTGAAGACAGCATGGGAGATCATGGTCACAAAGAAAAGATCTCTAAAAAATAGTAAGGAAACAAGAAACAACAATTCAACAGCTGTAAGACAATGCCAAGAGAAATAACATAAGATTAATACGCATAAATGAAAAAGCAGGGGTCAATACTAATGACCTACGAAGACTATTCACAGAAACAATAGCAGAAAACTTTCCAAACATGGGGATAGAATCTGAAATACAGGTAACTGAGGCATACAGAACCCCAATTAACCATAACCAAAATAAATCTTCACCCAGACATAAAATAATAAGGGTATCAGAAATACAGCACAAGAACAAAATACTAAAAGCTGTCAGAGAAAAGAAACAGATCACCTTTGAAGGAAAGTCTATCGGAATCATGGCAGACTTCTCAACACAAACCCTTAAGTTAAGAAGAGCTTGGAGTGAAGTGTTTCAAATCCTGAAAGAAAACAACTTTCAACCCAGACTGATATACCCTGCAAAACTATCCTTAAAAATTGATGGAGAAATGAGATAATTTCATGACAAAGAACAACTGAAGAAATTTATGGCCACCAAACCGACACTACAAAGAGTACTGAAAGACACTCTAGAAAGAGACAAAGATAGCCACAATCTTAAGGATAACAGCAAAAGGAAACGACTAAGTAGGGAAAATAATTAAGCAGAAAATGTAGAAAACCAAAAACAGAAAGATATCATGACAGGGATGAGCCAGTACATATCAATTATATCAATCAATGTAAATGGTCTCAACTCACCGATACAAAGGAACAGACTAGCAGAGTGGGTTAAGAAGCAAAACCCAAAAATATGCTGTGTGCAAGAAAAACATTTCACTCAAAAGGAAATTCACAGACTAAAAATCAAAGGCCAGAAAACAATACTCCATGCAACAGGAACCCAGAAAAAAGCAGGGGTAGCTATTATGTTTGTAGACAATGCAAACTTCAAACCGAGAATGATCAAAAGAGATAAAGAAGGTCACTACATACTTGTTAGGGGAAAACTTCAAGCGGAAGAGATAACAATCATAAATATATATGCACCAAATATGGAAGCACCCAACTATGTAAGACACTTCTTAATAGACATGAAAAACCAAATAAACAATACAGCTATAACAGGGAACCTTAACACCCCACTGTCACAGAGAGATAGATCAACCAACCAAATAATCAGCAAAGAAATAACAGAACTGAATCAAACTTGTGAACAAATGGACCTAGTAGATGTCTACCGAGTATTCCACCCATCAACATCAGAATACACATTCTTCTCAGCTGCACATGGGTCACTCTCTAAAATAGATCATATACTGGTCCACAAAATATGCTTAAGTAAATGCAAAGGAACTGAAATAATTCTATGCATATTATCTGACCATGGCGCAGTAAAATTGGAAATGAATGACAAAAAGTCCTATGATAACCACATAAACACATGGAAATTAAATAATACTCTCCTAAATAACCAATGAGTCACAGAAGTGGTTAAAGAAGAAATAAAACAATATCTAAAATTCAATGAAAATGCAAATACAAATTACTGGAACCTGTGGGATACAATGAAAGCAGTCCTCAGAGGGAAATTTATAGCACTAAAGTCCCACATCAGAAAAACGGAAAGAACACACATAAACAACCTAATGCTGCACCTCAAACTTCTAGAAAAAGAAGAGCAAGTCAAGTCCAAAGCCCAAAGAAGGGAGGAAATTATTAAGATTAGAGCAGAAATTAATGCAATTGAAACTAAGAAAACAATACAAAGAATTAATGAATCGAAGAATTGGTTCTTTGAAAGAGTAAATAAAATTGATAAACCCCTAGCCAACCTTATCAAGAGAGGAAAGAAGAAACTCAGATTCATGCAATAAGAAATGAAAAGGGTAAAATCACTACAGACCCTGTGGAAATACAGAAGATCATCAACACCTACTTCGAAAACCTTTACTCACATAGATTTGATAACACAGAAGAAATGGACAGATTCCTTGAAACCTATGTATTACCAAAGCTGAGTCAAGATGATGTAAAGCTGCTGAATAACTCAATTTTAGCTAGTGAAATTGAAAATGTAATTAGGACCCTACCAACAAAGAAAAGTCCAGAGCCTGATGGATTCACCGCTGAATTCTAAAGAAATTTAGGGAAGACTTAATGCCAACACTCTTCAAACTCTTCAAGGAAATCTAAAGGGAAGCAAGTCTCCCTAACTCATTCCTGGAAACAAGTATTACCCTAATACCAAAACCAGAGAAAGACCAAACCAAAAATGAAGATTATGGACCAATCTCCCTAATGAACATAGATGCAAAAATCCTCAATAAAATACTGGCAAATAGAATACATAAAGTTATCAGAAAGATTATACACCACAATAAAGTGGGATTCATCCCAGGTATACAGGGATTGTTTAACATATGCAAATCAATAAATGTAATACACCATATCAATAGGGCCAAGGACAAGAACCACATGATCATCTCAATAGATGCAGAAAAAGCTTTTGACAAAGTCCAACACCCATTCATGATAAAAACCCTACAGAAAATCAGAATAGATGGTCTCTACCTCAACCTGATAAAAGCCATATATCATAAACCAACAGCCAACGTCTTACTAAATGGAGAAAAACTGAAAACTTTCAACCTAAAATCAGGAACAAGACAAGGATGTCCATTATCACCACTTCTATTCAATATAGTTCTGGAAATATTAACCAGAGCAATTAGACAAGAGAAAGAAATAAAAGGAATAAGGATAGGAAAGGAAGAAGTGAAATGACCATTATTTGCAGATGATACAATACTCTACATAGAAGACCCTGAAAAATCCATTAGAAGACTTCTAGAAGTAATAACCAAATTCAGTAATGTAGCTGGATACAAGGTCAACACTCAAAAATCAATAGCATTCCTGTACACAAACAACAAAGTCACTGATGGAGAAATAAGGGAAACCATGCCCTTCACTATAACATCCAAAAAAATGAAATACTTTGGAATCAATCTAACAAAGGAAGTAAAAGATCTTTACAGTGAAAATTACATTACTCTAAAGAAGGAAATCGAAGATTTCAGAAAATGGAAAGATATTCTGTGTTCATACATAGGAAGAACAAACATCATGAAAATGGCCATTCTCCCAAAATTATTATACAGATTTAATGTAATCCCAATCAAAATACCACTTGCCTACCTCACAGAGCTAGAGAAAGCATTCCTGAAATTCATCTGGAACCAGAAAAGACCTAGAATAGCAAAGGCAATTCTGGGCAACAAAGGGAAGCAGAAGGCATCACAATCCCTGACTTGAAACTATACTCCAAAGCTACTGTGATAAAATCAGCATGGTACTGGAATCAAAACAGACCTGAAGATCAATGGAATAGATTAGAAGATAGAGCCACAACTACAAACACAGTTGGCCACCTCATCTTTGACAAAGGGGCCAAACATGTACATTGGAAGAAAGATAACCTCTCTATCAAATGGGGCTGGAAAAACTGGCTTACTGTATGCCATAAACTAAAACTAGATCCATGCCTACCACCATGCACTAAAATAAAGGCAAAATGGATCAAAGATCTGAATATAAAAACAGAGACACTAAACTTACTAGAAGACAGAGTAGGTAAAAAATTTCAATGATATAGGAGTAGGCAGAGAGTTCATGAACAAAAATTAAAGTGCACAGGAAACACTTCCCAGAATCAACAACTGGGATCTCATCTTACTAAAAAGTTTTTGCATGCCAAAGAAATCTCCAACAGAGTAAAAAGAAAACCCACGAATTGGGAAAATATCTTAGCCAATTGTCCATCAGACAAAGGACTTCTGTCTAAAACATATAAAGAATTAAAAGAAATCAGGCACCAAAATAGGACCCAATCCAAAAATGGGCATCTGAGATGAATACACACTTATCAGAGGAAGAAATACAAATGGCAAACAAATATATGAAAAAATGTTCAACATCAATGGTCATTCGGGAAATGCAAATTTAACAACACTGAGATTTCATCTCACTCCAGAAAGAATGGCCAAGTTTAAAAAATCAAGCAACAACAAACGCTGGAGGGGCTGTGGGGAAAAAGGAACTCTTCTCCATTGTTGGTGGGAGTGTAGACTGGTGCAACCACTGTGGAAGTCAGTGTGGAGATTCCTCAAGAAGCTAGGATTAGAGATCCCATTCAACCCAGCTATCCCACTTCTGGGCATTTTCCCAGAATTGAAAACATCATACCACAGTAATATCTGTGCACCCATGTTTATAGCAGCCCAATTTGTAATAGCCAGATCTTGGAAACAACCCAAGTGCCCATCCAACAAAGAATGGATAAAAAAGATGTATTTTTATACAATGGAGTACTACTCAGCTATTAAGAAAGATTGCATTGAGACTTTTATAAGTAAATGGTCACGAGTTGAGACCATATTCACAAGTGAGATAAATCAAACTCACATATGTAAATACCATATTATTGCTCTAGCATAAGAAACTGAAAACATATATATGATCCAAAATCTATAATAAATACTATGTAATGGTAAAAAACAGCTCAAAGAGCAAAAGTAACTGGGAAGGAAAAAGGGGGAAAGAGGGAAGGGAAAAGGAAAAGATATAAATCTGTATATATGTATATGTAAGATAACTAAAACGAACACACTGCTGAATGTATTCGTTATTTAGAAAGAACAATTAATACTGATATGATTAGATCAATTCTACATGTCTATAGCTGTTAACGTAAACAACAATTTTAAAGGTGATGCGCAATACTGCAACCACTGTCAAGTTTCTATCATCCTGTTTTGTAAACCTGTAAAGTTACTGTTGTGCATTTATTCTAGTCGTTTGTTTGTCTGTTTTGTTTTTTGTCTTTGTTATATATGCCTTTCTTTCTGCTTAAATAAAAAAAAAGATATGCCACATAGAGGAATCTAATGAGCTCAACTTATGTACATATTATATGCCATACAATGAGCTAAGATCAATAATATCAAGAAGAATGAAAAATGAGATAGGAGAATTAGAGGAAGAGAGAGGGAATGGGATGAGTGGGTATTAGCAACAACAGAGAAACAAGCTGTGGTGTATACATGTAACCACTCCCTGATATTAAAGTGCATGAATTGCATACATGTATTAATAGAATGAAAAATAACTTTTCATAGGTCATCAATTAATAGAGACCTTTTGAAACAAGTGTCAGAAGGCAAAAAATACTTTTACACCTGTGAAAGCAAAGGCTGTTTTTAAGAAGGACCCTAGGTTGACAATTTGTCTGATTGAAATAACCATCTATACAGCCTTCTTGTTTTGATAACCATGGTTGTTTGATAATCGCAGCTGATAGCCAAAACTGCTGTTTTGATATTCACATATAACTGTTTTCTCTAAAGAGACAGACTGCTAAATGTAATTTCAACTATTTTATTCTCAGGGTGTGCTCAGGCCAGGTTGTTGTGTAGAAAAAGACTAGGTGACACTTTTTGGGGCTATGTATCCCAAACAGTAGGAGAAGAAGGCCTGCCAAGGCTCCAATCTGCCCTGCCACAGATAACAGTTTCTTCCCTTCTTGAAATGAAATAAAAGAAAATAAGTTATCCCTGTCTATACCTATTACTCAGTACCCAGTCTAAAACATTTCTTAGAACTAAACCTATGCAGCACCAGAAGCAATGAACTAGAGGTATAAGGGAGTGGCCATAACCAGGTTGGCCACTCTTACTATGGTTTCCTTTCTCATGATTCTGTGACCCTTGGGCCATACTTAGCTGTAGGCTTTACTTTTATAAAACCTCAGTTAGCACATCTCTGAAAATGTTGGCCAGCCTGCCAAGATGTTTTGGAGAGAAATCATGGCAAGAGAGAGGCAGTCCTCTGGGGACAGGGCCTGTGGCTGTACTTTAGTATGTGTTTCTATTTAAGATTGTTATTGAACTCTTAAGGTGCCCTAAGAATGTGTTTTGTTCTGTAAATGACCTTATCTGCGCTACAAAGAAAAATAGTTTGCCCTGTAGAACAGCCATGTTGCAGGGAGAGGGAAGTAAAATGAGTTAATTTACAGTTCTGCCTGTGGGAAAAAAAGGCTGATAAAATTGGGCTAAAACAGTTATATTTATTATTGAGAATTTGAGCTTTAAATCTAGTCCAGTTTTTTAGAATATGGCCCAGAGATCAGTGAAGGAAAAATTCACTCTGGAAGTGCTGAAGAAGGGAAAAACTAACCATTCTAGAAATTTGGTTCAGAAATACAGCAGCCACAGGGAGGAGAATGGCCTTGGATAGAACATGGTTGTGGTAAATTGCATTATTTCTCAGAGGTAGAACAGTGGAGAAGGAACAGAAGAATAACTCTATGAGTGGCACAAGAACTAAATCCTCACCATCTCAAAGGCAGGTAATCAAGACCAAAAGCTTTCCCAGGATTGGTCTTCAGTCCTTAGCAAAACATGCCTCCAAAGACAACCGCTATGTTTGACACCAACTACATTACCAAGCAGAAAATCAAACCAATAATCAAATAACCTAAATGGCTGTTGCTTAAATTTCTGAGAAAGAGAAAGGAATCAAAGGACATATTAAAGATGCTTCTTCAAGCTTTATTTGTATGGGCTTGTTAAATATGCATGCCTTTGGAAGTAGCTCTCTCATGTCTCCCAGAGATCAGTTCCTTCCACTGTATCTCAGAATAAGGGTCTTTCTTGCAGGTCACCTGAGAAACCCTTACCTAGACACCATGCTGCACAAAATCCTAATGTGTGCCTTTCTGGATAAGCATGAATTATTATTCCCTTGTAATACAGGGATCAGTGTAACATAGGACCCATAGCATCTGGCTGAATCCTCAGACACACCTGGGCAAGCTGTCAGTCAAAAACCATTCTAAAAGCTGTCTGGTCAGGTCTGGGCATAGAATGAGACTAGTTGACATTTTTTTTGAGCAAAGTATGAATTAGTTCTTTGGTAGAGCCATCTTGAAACAGCCAAGCAAGTCAAGTAAAGAACATAAAGTCCCATTTGCAAATATAAAAATGTTCCACCACAGAAACCCACATCACAATTTTCCCTGCTCTCAAATTTTAACACAGCACAAGTAGTCAACAAAAGTCATAAGCAACCATCAAAGAAAGGACAGTTTTTTATTATTTATTTATTTATTTACTTATTTATTTATTTTCACTACAGAGTCATACTATGCAGTTCAAGCTGGTCTTGACTCACTATGCAGGCTAGGTAGGTCTCAAATTGTGATGATTCTACTGTCTTGGCCTCCTGAGTTCTGGGATTACAGGCATGTGCCATCATGCACAGCTGACAATTTTTGATTCCCTAAATAAATTACAATCCAGAATGCAATCAAAATACTTAAGGGTACCATGAAACAAATGCAAACTCTTATCTTGGTGGGACCACCAGAAGGATATAGGAAAATAAAACCTCCCAACCTGTAGATGTCACTTGTAAACCTATAGGATTATAAGGATATCTGATGAGCTAATATTGATCCAATAGGGAAGCAGATCATGTAGCAAGGACACATGGAAATAACAGATAATTTTGGGAAGGGATGAGTTTAATGCTCTGATCATCCACCTGGACAACTGCTGCCTATCTGGACCTCCTGGACCAGGTACTGCTAATTACTGTGTGCTTCCAAGTTATTGCTTATCCCATAGGAGGGCATGAAGACCTGACTATTGCATCTTTATGTTGAGGCCCAGTCTTCTTCAGATGTTCCTCTAGTCATAATTCTGACGCTTTAACTTTTCACTGACTTCCTTGAGAGTCCAACCTCTCATTGCTGTATATTAATTTTTATCTAGCTTAACTGTTCATGTAACTTAGTTATTTTATCTAACTGAGATACCATGGACATGGCTGGCCTTTGGGGTAACACCCAGTTAAGCAGTCTCCTTAAATCACACACATCTTTGGCTCCAAATTAATTTAGGTAAAAGGAGATCCTCTAAACTGCTCTTTTAATACTTTCTCTTTTCCCTAAAAAAGTCATAATTCCCTTGTTGCCCCTTTGCCTCTCCCACTCTGAGGCTTGCATCAGAAAACTCAGATCTTTTAACTTTTTCTGATATTCATTATCAGGGAGAGGCAAGGAGTTGGAGGATGAAGGTGAATAAATGGGAACAAAGGAAGGCAGAAATTTTTCTCATGGCTCCAGGTACAGTTCCTACTGTGTCCAAGGGGAAGGAAAGCACTTCTTGCCTATTTTTCAGCTGGTAGGAGAGACCCACAAGCCCATAGAAAGGCTCCACTTCAGTTATTCAGAGCTGTATACCATAACCTTCCTGAGTTTTTTATATAAGAGAAACCATGCGGCATTAAACTTCTGTGTCTTATTTATGTCATTTAACATTATGTTCTCAAGTTGAATCCATTTGACTACAAAAGCCTCATATTTATCTTTCTTCATGGCAGAGTGGTACCTCATTGTGTAAAAATACAAATTTAATTTATCCATTAATCTGATGATGAACAGATGCACCATTTCCAAAACCTAGCTATTATAAGTTGTGATGCTACAAAAATTACTATGCAAGTATCCCTGTAATATGACAAATTTGACTCTTTTCAGAAGACAACTATAAGGGTGATATCTGGATGAAAAGGAATATTTTAGGCCATTTAGGAATCTGATTTCGGTAGTGTTCACACTACTTTACATTTCCACAAAGAATGCAAAAGAGTTCTTCTCCCCATAACCTCACCGGCATTTACTATTTGACTTCTGGATGACACCCATTCTTTCTGGAATAAGATGATACTTCAATGTAGTTTTGATTTGCAATTCTCTAATGACTAGAAATGTTAACTTTTTTCATGTATTTATTTGCCATTTGTACTTCTTTTATGAAGTGACTATTTTTGTTGTTCATTTTTTATTGGGTGTTTTATTTTGGGGTTTTTATTTTTTGTGTTATTTATATATTCTGTATCTTAGTCCTCTGTCTGAGGAAAAGCTATCAAAAGCAATTTTTCTATTCTGTAGGTTGCCTCCCCATTCTTTTGGTTGTTTCCTTTGTTGTGCAGAGGCTTTTAAATTTTTTAAAAAGCTTTGGAATTTGATATGATCCTATTTGTTGATTCTTATTATTATATCTTATGCTATTGGGTTTCTGTTCAGAAACTCCTTGCCTTCTCCTATGTATTCAGGAGTTTTAGCTATTTTATCTTCCAGCAGGTTGTTGCTGTTGTAACATGTAGATATTTAATCCATTTTGATTTTAGTTTAGTATATGATAAGCCATATAAGCCTAAACTCAATCTTCTGCATGTGGATACCCAGGTTTCCCAGCACCATTTATTAATGAGGCTGAGCACCATTTATTAAAGAGGCTTTGGTGCCTTTATCAAAGATCAAATAGATGAACGTGCTTAAGGTTGCTCCTGCTTCCCTGTATTTGGTTCCATATATCATGTTTTGGCATAGATCTAGATGTCCCTCAAAAGCCTCATGTGCTCATAGGTGGGACTTTGGGGGTGGTGACTGGATCATGGATGAGTGGTACTGGATTAGAATATGTCATAATGGTGTAATTAAATGTCTTTAACATAGTTCTGAGTGTAGATGGTAGAAGCATCACCTTTGTAGCAGATGCCACAATCAATAGTTTTGTAACCTAGATGGAATATAAAGGGACAGAAGGAAGGCAGTTCAGCTTGCTGCTATTACTTGAAACATCTGCCTGCCATGCTATGAACTTTTTTCTCTTCTGTGATGTCCCTCTGCCATGAAAATATGTCTCAGAGACAACCAATTATTGAGTGAAACTACTACAAAGTGTGAATTAAATGAACCTGTCCTCCTTTCACTTGTGGGTGTCAGGTATTCTCATCCCAGAAATGAGACATGTAACCAAGATAATACATATGCTCTTTCCATGTCAGTACCATGCTGTTTACTCACTGTACTTCATAGCACAATTTAAAGTCTTGGATTTTGATGGCACTTGTTTTGTTTTTTTTTTTTCCTCTCTCAGGACTGCTTTTCCTATTCTAGGTCACTTCATTTTCTGTAGGAAATTTAGAATAGATTTCTCTAGAGCTGTGAGAAAACCCATTATTATTCCTACTGAGATTGCATTGAATCTGTATATCAATTTTGAAAATGTAGCCATTTTGATTATATTGATTCTGCCTATCCAGGAACTGGTGATTTTTACATGCACTTGCTATCATGCTACATTGCTGAATTTGATCATTATTTCTAGGAGTCTTAGACTGAGTTTTTCTGTCTTATAAGTAGAACATCATATCATCTACAAATAATGATACTTTTACATCGTTCCTTTCCATATATAATCCTTTTATTTTTATCTCTTGCCTGATTTCTCTTCCTAATGATTCTAAGACTATATTAAAGAGTAGTACTGATATTGGACAACCTTGTTTTGTTCCTATTTTTAGAGGAAAGGCTTTCAATTTTTCCCCATTTAATATGATGTTGGCAGTAGGTTTGTAATAAATAACTTCTATCAGATTGAGATAAGATCCTTTCTATATCTATTTTCATCATGATTTCTATCATGAAAGGATGTCAGAGTTTGTCTGAGGCATTTTCCACATCAACTGATATGATCATATAATTGTTGACCTTGCTTCTGTTTATGTGAAGAATTACATTTATTGGTTTTTGCATGTTGAACCATTCTTGAACACGTGGAATGAAACCTACTTGGTCATGGTGCATCTTTTTGATGATTAACTCCACTTTCCGATATCCTCTTTGATCTCCTTTTTCAATGTATAGTCTTTTACCTCATTTGTTAGATTTATTCTTAAGTATTTCACTATTTGGATGCCATTGTGAAGGGTGTAGTTTCCATAATGTCTCTCTGTTAGTTTTTTGTGAACAGGAATGCTATTGGTTTTTGAGTGCTGATTTTGTATTCAGTTACATTACTGAATATGGTTATTAATCTCAGAAGACTTTTGGTTGAATTTTTGGGGCCTCCTATGTAGAGTGCCTTGTCATTTGTAAATAATGATAGCTTAAATTCTTCCTTTGCTACCCTTATTCATTTTCTTTCACACTCTTGTTTAGTTCTCTGGATGAAGTTTCTAGAACTCTATTGAATAAGAGTGGTGATGGTGGACATTACAGTCTTCTTTATGACTTTAGATTCAAAATTTTAGTTTTTGTCTATTTAGTATGGTGTTGGATATTGGTTTATCATAGATGGCTTTTATCGGATTGAGGAAAAGTCAGTCTATTTCAATTTTTTGTAGGGTTTTTAATATGAGTAGCTGTTGACTTTTATCAAAAGCTTTTTCTGCATCTACTGAGATGATTATGTGATTTTTGTCTTTGGTTCTGTTGATGTGGTGTATTATGTTTATTGATTTGCATATGTTGTATCTTCCCTGTATTCCTGATATGAATTCCAATTTTAGTATATGTGCTGCCAAAGCAAGCACTCCTGATGTGAATTCCAATTGCTCATAGCATGTAATCTTCTTGATGATTTCCTGCGTTCTGTTTACTAATATTTTATTGAGGATTTTTGCATCCATGTTCATTAGGGAAATTGGCCTGTAGTTCTCTTTTTTGCTTGTATCTTGCTCTGGTTTTGGTATCAGGGTAATACTTGCCTCCAAGAATGAGTTAGGGACAATTGTTTCCCTTTCCAGTTCATTAAAGAGTTTGAGGAGGGGGTGGGACAAGGTGGCAGAATGATAAACAGCAGGGTAAGTGGCCTCCCTGAAAGATACCATCCAAATGCTGGAATATAACAACATGAGGAAGACAAAAAAGAGGGAGGCAGGTCCTCTGGACCCAGGAAGAATCTAAAGCTAGAACTGAAGCCCACAGAAAGAGTAAAAAGAAACAAACAAAGGCAGTGGCTAGCAGTACCTCTGGCTGAAACTTGACCCACTTGGTGATGCGTGATTAAAGTGTTGCAGCCACGGTGGTGGCCATGGTGATGGTGGCAGCAATAGCGACCATTGAGGCCTCTGCCCAGAGGGGCACCATAGGAGGAAAGTGGCAGTGGACTGAAACTGGCTGGTGAGTGCAGCAAACACCAACACCCCACATGGGAGAGCAAGGGACTGGCAGCCATCTTGGGACCAGAACCACTCCTAATTGGGCACAGTCCCACAGAAATTGCTCTGACCGAGCCCTGGGGGGTTCTGGGGGGTGATTGGCTTGGTCTAGAGACCAGGGCTCCACACGCACCCTAGGGGTGATAGTGGAAGTTTCACAGACAACCGGCCCAAGTTCCCAGGCAGTGGCCCCACCCCCACACACTGTGCCAGACATTGGAGGAGCTGATATGGGCTGGGGAAAAGCAGAGGACAGTGCAGTAACAGTGCACCCAGTGGTAACCATCAGATATCTACAATCAGCACTGGCTCACTCCAAAGAAATTACAAGATCCCTGGTACACCCTTGTCCAGAACAATCCAGGAAAATTCCAAGACAGGGAGGCAGGGAGCAATCTCTGGCCTCCAATCTGGGCAGAGCAAATCCAGGAGAAGCAAGCACAGAGGAGGTCAGTTGTGTCCCACAACTAAAGTCTCTGAGGTGATGACAACTGAAGTAAAGAAACAATTTCATGAAGCTATAAAAGAAATTAGAGCAGAAATACTAACTCAACTAAAGAAGAAATGGAAAACATAATAAAAGAATTGCTAGGTATCTCTAAAGGAGACATAGATGAAAAAAATGGAGCATAGGAAAATGAGGGAAACCTGAAATGAACAATACAAAAAAGATCTAGAATACATGAAACAGATTCAAATAGATGACCAGGAAATCAAAAACTCCAATGAAAGTTGGCAGAACCACCTGAAGGAAACTGAAGATAGACTTTCAAACCTTGAAGACAGGTTTGCAGCTTGCGATCATGAAAGGAAAGATCTCTTAAAAATGACAAGAAACCTGGAAGTAACAATACAAAGGCTGCAAGACAACCCAAAGAAACATAACTTGTGAATAAAAGGTGTGAGTGAAAAAGTAGGGGTCAATACAAATCAAATTACAAGCCTATTTACAGAAATAACTTCAGAAAACTTTTCAAGCATGGGAACAGGAAGTGACTTTCAGATAAGTGAAGCATATAGAATTCCAGCTAAACATAACCAAAATATACCTACACCCAGACACATAATAATCAAGATCCCATAAATTCAACACGAAAACAAAATATTAAAAGTTATTAGAGAAAAAAAAGATCACCTACAAAAGAAAACCCATTAGAATCATGACAGACTTCTCAACACAAAGCATCAGGTCAAGAAGAGCTTGGAGTGAAGTATTTCAAGCCCTGAAAGAAAACAACTTCCAACCCAGATTGATGTACCATACAAAACTACCTTTCAAAATCAGTGGAGTAACAAGATACTTCCATGACAAAGAACAACTAAAGGAATTTATGACAACCAAGCCAATCCTACAAAGAATACTGAAGGACATTTTAGAGAGTGATAAAAAAGTCCACAGCTCCAGAAACAGCGGCAGAGTGATATCACTGAGTGGGGCAGATAATTGAATAATCCATCATTGGGATTTCAGTCCAGTATTGTTTTCAATGAGCTGTTTAGTTTAATCTTCTACCTTGACCTGCCTAATTTTATTATATATGATGACATAGACAGTTATTTCAAAGATAACAAAGTATATTAGGGTAGCCTTTATTGCTATTTGATCACCTTGTTTTAAAACCCTATATTGCTTTCATTGTTCTGTTTTGAGTGATTTTAACCTATTTTGGTTTGTTTGACTGTATTATAACAGATGATATAGGCAACTGCTTAGAAGATAATATGAGGCATTATAGAAATCAACATTGTATTACTATGCATTGTTTCCATTGTTTTATTTTTTATTGATTTTATTCTGTACTATTTTGTTTGATTATATTAGGCCCAATGGTATGGGCAGTTATTTTGAAGATAGCAAGAGGTATTGCAAGGGGAAAGGAGGAAAGAAGGAAGACAAAAGGAAAAAGACATAGATTTACATGAGAGTATACTTAAGATGTTTAAAATCACTATACGACTAAATGCATTAACTGGTGAGAGAGAACAGTTGATACTCATATGATTAGATCAATTTTACATGTCTGTATCTGTCAATCTGAGCAACCCCTTTAAAGGTAACGATATACCATGTTACAACCACTGTCAAATTCCAAACATCTCAGTTTGTAAACCTATAATGTTACAGTATTAGATATGTTGTTGTTGTTGTTTGTTGGTCCCATTAGCTTTTTGTTTCTCTTCTCTGTAACCATGGTTTTATATTTTATTGGTTTTATTCTGAACTATTTTGTATGATTATATTAGGCCTGATGATATGGGTGGTTATTTTAATGACAAGAAGAGGTATTCTAAGGGGAAAGGAGGAAGGAAAGAAGGGAAAAGGAAAAAGACATAAATTTATAAATAGGTATACCTAGGGCAGTTAAAATGACTATATTACTAAATGCATTCACTATTTAAAAAGAACTAATACTCATATGATTAGATCAATTTTACATGTCTATATCTGTTAATCTGAACAACCCCTTTGAAGGTAACGATATGCAATATTACAACTACTGTCAAATTTCAATTATCTCATTTTGTAAACCTATAATGTTATCATTACAGATTTGTTGTTTTTTCTCTTTTGCTTTTTATTTCTCTTTTGTGTAAATCTTCTCTTAAATAAAAAAAATAAAGTGTTTGAGGAATGTTGGCCTTAAATCATTTTTAAGTTTCTTGTGGAATTCAACCATGAATTCATCAGCACCTGGGCTATTTTGCTGGTAAACTTTAATTATGTTTTCAATTTCATTAACTGATATTGGGTTATTTAGAATTTTTATATCTTCTTCATTTAGCTTTGGTAATTCATATATTTCTAGAAATCTATCCATTTATTCTTTGTTTTCCATCCTATGAGGGTGAAGATTTTTGAAATAGGTCTCAATTATTCTCCAAATTTTCATAGGATCTGTAGTAATGAAAATTCAGAGAATAATTGAGACCTATTTCAAAAATCTTCACCATTTTCAGTCCTTATTGCATGAATTTAAGTTTTTTCTGTTCTTTTTTTTTATATGGTTGGCTAGGGGTTTATCAATTATATTTATTCTTTTAAAGAACCAGCTCTTCAATTCATTATTTTTTCTATTGTTTTCTTAGGCTCCATTATGTTACTTTCAGCTCTGATATTTATGATTTCCTCCTTTGTATGGGCTTTGAGCTTGTCTTGCTCTTCTTTTTCTTTTTTTTTTTTATTTTAAAGAGAATAAATCAAAACAGAACAAAGCAAAACAGAACAAAGCAGATCAGAGCAAAATGATGCAAATAACACCAGATTTCAAAACAAGACAACAGGATATCAACAGTGGTAACCATAATGTCTCTTGTTTTCCTTGAAATAGTTGTCCATACCTTCACACACAATAAGCTAATACAAAACAAAATAGTATGAACCAATCAAAACAAAAGAATGAGTGTCTTTGGGGCCTTCAAAACCAGACAATAGGAAATCAATAATGGCTACCATAATGCCTCTTGTTTTCTTCAAAATAGCCATCCATATCTTCACACATATTGAAATCAAATAATAGAAAACGGACTAAAACCAATCAAAACAAAGAATAAAGCATTATTGGACTTCAAAGCAAAATGATAGGAAATCAGCAATGGCTACCATGATGTCTCGTTTCCTTCAGTGTAGCTGTTCATACCATCCCACATGATAAAATCAATTTTTGTAAACTCTTTAGGAGAAGTTCTGGGCATATATAAGCCTATACATGTATATCTATCCTTTCTGTATTTGAGGGAAAACCAAAACAAAACAAAGTATAAGAAAATCAAGAAACAAAAGTCAAACAAATATCTATAACAAAGTGCCCAAAACAATAACAATGTAGGTTTTCAGAACAAGATGGTAGGAACATAACAAATTTTGTTGTTTTGCATAGTTATCTTCAAACGTGTTACTCAAATTACTGGATATAGACATGCAAAATTGATCTAATCCAATGAATGTTAACTATTTTGTTCCAAAAACTAATAGAATTAGTAGTATAATCATCTTAGTAATCTTAAGTGTATATATACAAATTTATATCTTTTTTCTTTTCTCTTCCTTCTTTTCTCCTTTTCCCTATCTGAATTATATTTCCATCTTTGAGAAGTTTCTTACCTTTTCACAATATTTATTGAAGCTTTTGTATCTCATTTACTCTTTCAGTTTCTTACACTAAGGAGACAATATGGTATTTATACATGTGAGCTTGATTTATTTCACTTATGAGTATGGTCTCAAGTCACATTCATTTACCTATAAAAGCCTCAATGTGGGCCTTATTTATAGCTGAGTAGTATTCTGTTGTATAAAAATACCACATCTTTTCCTCCATTCTTTAGTTGATGGACATTTGGGTTGTTTCCAAGACTTAGCAGCACAATTTGTAATAGCTATTCTTTTTCTAGTAGTTTGAGTTCTAGCATTAGGTTGTTTATTTGTACTTGTTCTATTTTCCTTCTGTAAGAATTCACTGCTATAAATTTCCTTCTTAGGACTGCTTTCATTGCATACCACAGGTTCTTGTAAGTTGTATTTGCATTTTCATTTAATTGTAGATATTATTTAATTTCTTCTTTAATTTCATCTGTGACCCGTTGGTTATTCATGAAGATGTTATATAATTTCTATATGTTTATGTAGGGTTTTTGGTTTCTTTTGTCATTAGCTTACAATTTTACTGCCCTATGGTCAGATAATATGCATGGGATAATTTCAGTCCTTTTACATGTACTTAAGCATGCTTTATGGGTTAGTATATAGTCTATTTTAGAGAGCATTCCATGTGCAGTTGAGAAGAATGTGTATTCTGATGTTGTTGGGTGGAACACTCTGGACATGTCTACTAAGTCCATTTGTGCACAAGTTTGATTTAGTTCTGTTATTTCTTTGCTGATTTTTTTTCTAGTTTATCTATCACTTTGTGACAATGGGGTATTAAGGTCCCCCATTGCAATTGTGTTATTGCTTATTTGATCTTTCATGTCTAGTAATATTTGTCTTATATAGTTGGATGCTTCCATATTTGGTACATATATATTTATGATTGTTATATCTTCTTCTTCAAGTTTTCTCCTAACAAGTATGTAGTGTCCTTTTTAATGTCTTTTGATCATTCTTGTCTTAAGTACTCATTGTCTACAAACAGAATAGCTACTTCTGCTTTTTTTCTGGTTTCCTGTTGCATGGAGTATTGTTTTCCATTGTTTGACTTTTAATCGATGGATTTCTTTTTGAGTTAAATATTTCTTGCATGCATCATCTTGTTAAATCTTTTTTCTTAGTACATTCTGCCCATCTTTTTTTTTTTTTTTTTTTTTTTGGAGTGCTGAATTGAGGCCATTTACGTTATGGTTACAAGTGATATGCATTGGCTCATAGTGGTTATGTTATTTTCCTGCTGTTAGTTCCCTTTTATTCCCCTCTGTTTAATTTCTTGCTCTGCTTGGTGTTTTCTCTCTGATGTTGTTCTTGGAATTGTGGTCATTTTTGTCTCTCTCTTCAATATCCTTTGGTGCCCTTTGTAGTGTTAGTTTGGTGGTCATAAATTTCTTCATTTGTTCATTTTCATGGAAGTATCTTATATCTCCATTAATTTTGGAAGATGACTTTGTAGGGTACATCAATCTGGGTTAGAATCTGTTTTCCTTCAGAACTTAAAATACTTCACTCCAAGCTCTTCTTGACTCGAGAGTTTGTATTGAGAAGTCTTCCATGATTCTGATGGGCTTTCCTTGATAGAAGATCTGTTTCTTTTCTCTAGAAGCTTTCAATATTCTGTTCTTGTGATGAATTTCTGGGATCTTGTTTATTATATGTTTAAGTGAATATTTATTTTGCTTATGGCTAATTGAAGTTCTATATGCCTCAGTTATCTGTATGTCAGATTCTTTTCCCATGCTTGGGAAATTTTCTGTTATTACTTCTGCTAATATGTTCCTTATGTCATTTATGTTGATTCTTTCTTTTTCATTGACACCAAATAGTCTTCTATTATTTTTTGCATTGTCTTGTAGATGATGAATTCTTACTTCCTGGTCTTTTGCTATTTTCAAGAGAACTTTCCTTTCATGATCACTAGCCATGATCCTGTCTTCAAGGTCTGAAATTCTGTCTTCAGTTTTTTTCAAGCACTTTTGCCAGCTTTCAATGGAATTTTTAATTTCCTAGATATCTCTTTGAATGTGTTTCATGCTTTCATTTTCTTTCCTATATTGATCATTCATAGTTTCCATCAATTTGCTATCATCATCTATTATTTTTATCTATCTCTACTCTAGATTTGCTGACCAATTCCTTTATAAATGTTGACAATTCTTTTTTTCCTGAGAGATTATTTCTGATCTGATTTTCTCTATAGCCTCATGTATTTATTTGTTTACTTTGGTTATTATGTTTTCAAAAATTTCATGTGTGTGTCTTCCAATTTCTATTTTGATGTCTCCTGGACTTTTTCTGGGTGGGCTGGAAGTTTGAAATTGTATTTTTCTCTTTGTCTTACCATTTTCTATTTCAAAAAATTTTTTATTTTATTTTCTGTGATGGTATTTGTGAGGTTTTGTAGTAGGTAGCTATATCATTAGTATCATGGCCTCTCTAGTAAACCTGTGTTCTTCAGGAATGTCTTCTGTGTGTAGGAAATTCTTGGTTTTTGTCTGGTTCAAGGTCTTACTTTTCCAATTGAGAGTGGGATGCTGGTATATTTTTTGTTCAGTTCCAAGTCCTTTGGCATAGATCTGTGGTGATTTTATTATTCCAGAGCTTCCCGGTATTGTTATAAAAGGAAGAACAACTGATTACAATGGATGTGACATCCTAGCTAAAGTAGCAAAATTGGCAATAACAATAGAATCAAACACTATTTAGGAGCTAAAAAACCGTGGAAACTATTTATGTTGTATTTTGGACCATAGGAGCAGATTCTTTACTTATGTAGTAGAACGGATTGTAAATTAGGAGTTTGTATGCAACTTATTTCCCCTTCGTAGAGTAGTTTCACCTTGTGGTGGGGAAATTTAGGGAAGATAGTGTATAAAACAAAGAAAACTGGAAAGGAAGTAGAAGCAATCCTGGAAGACAAAGGGTAGTTATCCAAGGTTTGGGAAACTAGAGAAGGGAGCAGAAAACAAAGAATGAAGGAGTATTTGAGGATTTATCTGAACTTGTTCTCAGGGCTTAGGGGGTACATTGGTTTTCTGTGGTTGGAATTCTTTCCAGGCACTTAGAAGAAAAGAGAAAAGAAAAAAAGGAAAGAAAAGAAGAAGAAAAAAGAAAAGACAAAGAAGACAGAAAAAAAAAAGAAAAGGAAATAAATGGGTGGTTTACTGAGTCCTGCATTTTTCCTTTGCTGGTTGCTGGACCCCTGGTGTAGTAAGAGAGGACAGATACCTGGATTACTCCAGAAGAGCTGGTCACTGAGTCCTAGCTTCTTCCTGAGCTGGTTACTGGTGTCACCTGCTGGCTCATGCTGTTACTGTTACTTCTGACAGTTTCACACCAGTAGTCCCACTTGTGCATCCTGTACACCCTGGTTGGATATCCTGCTGTGTGGTTGATGTTCTGTAGGTCTCTGTGTCTTTCTATAGTGCCTTTAGCCTGAATCCTGGTAGCTGTGATGGGAAAAACAGTGCTCTTCATTCCTTGATTTTAGAGAACATGAATTTGGAGTTTCAGAAATCTAGCCAGTTGGGAGTTATATTTCCCTTATTTTATTTGGAGGTCCATATATCATCCCTATATCATAACCCTATATCAAAAGGAGGTGTGGCAAAATTCCAGGATACATGCACAGAATAGTTCTCAAAGCCCTGGACATGAACTTCTTGTGAAAATTGAAGGTTTTTGAAAGGATGGCCTAAGAATTGATTAGTGCAAAAGAAACAGTTCATGTTGAGTTTTTGGCTTCTGTGCTCTTTTTTTGCAAGATGGTCCACCCTTATGTTGTAGGGTGTACTTCTTTTTGTACTTTTACTTGGCCCAAATTCTCTCTGTAGAGCCTGTTCTTTCCCACTTTTAAGAACACTGTTTTATTTGTTCTTGTCGACCAATTCTTCACTTCAGACAGAAAGAATCTAGAAACCCCTTCCAGAAGGAGACTTCAGCATCCCCAAAAAGCATTAACAGGGGCTCATAGTTGCAGAAGGATTTTATAGAAAATATTTTCTTTTATGAGACAATGAACATGAAATCCTTGATTAGGCAGTGTGTATCCTGAGGTGTGCTTCAGAGTTAGCTGTTTTCCTCTAGCAGGCTGTTTTCAGCTCTTCTTTTTTTCCCTTTGAAAGAGAAATATACCTCACCCTCTCCCCACCCTATTTTCAGATAGACATACTAATTTTATGTAATTCATTTCATACAATGTGTGCTTCAAAAGGTATGTTACAGAGATCTCTTTAGAAATTTGAATATCATGTGAAAGGCATGAAATGTAAAAAGATTAGAAAGAGTATGAAAAGGAATTCTACTAAAAGAAATTTTTTCCTAAAAATCATCTCACTTAAATTAGGTTTCTACTTAAAATATTTCAGCTAATCCAAATAATAATCCTGTGGGTTAGGTACTCTCATCCTTCCCATTTTACACACTAGGGAAAGGGGGCACACATAAGAAACTTGTTCCTGGTCACACAAGTAGCAGAAGGAAGTGTATGAACACAAGCACTCTGGTTCTGGAGCTATATCCATAATTTTTCTCTATACTCTTTCTCAGTACATCTAAGAACATTTAGGGTTATCTGATCTTAGATATCATTGTTCAAACAATTGTTGTCACTTTTGACTTTAAATCATTGAATTGATATGCATGGAGTTCATTCAGTGACTATTCTAGTCCAGAGCCTTGTGGGGTGACACAGCTTATATATGAAGTTATGTCAGAGTCAAGATTTAAATCCCAAACCCCTAACTTTCTACTTAGTGCTAATATGTTTTAGTAGAAAAACAGAAATTTATATAACATACAGAAAACAAAGACATTGGGAGACATATACAGCAGCTCATGTATTAACCAGTCTTGCTTTATCTTGTATTGTAAGCCCAATGAGATCTTTTTCTGATTCTGGTGCCCGTTAAGGGTTGCAGGACAGAGAACCCTAGAGAGAATACTGCCATAGCCACCAATAAGAGCAAACACTAATCTCCATGCACACAGAACTTGTCAGCCTAGGTATAATATGCAGCTAAATTAGGTAGAAGTGTAGTCAGTCAGACCAGGCTAGGCCTTCAAGGGAGCCATTACAGAAGAATAGAATACATCACAAATATGGCTTGAGGTACATAATTTGCAGACCAGGCCACAAGATAAAGACTGAATAACCGGGCCTACATGCCTCCTCAACAGATAAGCAATAATTTGAGATTACACTATAATTAGTGTCACTTGGCCCAGTAAAGTCCAGAGAGACATCAGTCATCCAAGTGGATGGATCCAAAAGTATGCAGACCCATCACTTCCCAAAAATGCTTTTATTCCTTCTATATATCCTTGCTACATGACCTTCTTCCCCACTGGTTCGATACTAGCTAAGCAATAATAATTATACTCTTACAGTTGCTTGTAGTTTGACTCACATTGTACTTACCTTATGATTTTGTACCCACCTCATGATTTTGCTCTATAAAATATTCTTAGAGAAGTGGCTTCTGTGGCAATGTGTTCAGGACTTGTCGTGTCTCTCAGGAGCTATGCCTTAATAAATCTTTCCTACTTTTAACCTCTATTGTTCTATGGAATTCATTCTTCATTTTCAGAGGATGTGAATTCAGCACATCTGACATCCAGCAGGTTAAGAGTTATATTTCTCCTAAGCATTTGGAGGTCCCACCAAGACAATTGGAAGGAGGTAAGACTTTGCTTTTGTTTCATGGCACTCCTAATTATTTTGACTGGATTCTGGATTGTGTCTCATTAAGGTAATCAAAAATTATCATCTTTTGTTTGTCAGTTGCTTATGCCTTGTCTTTTTTATTAAAATTACGGTAGATTTAAATTGAGAACATGGGAAGATTATGATTTTTTTTGGTGTGGCATTTTACTTTTGCAGGCAGGATCTTGCATTCCTGTCTTGTACTGCATTCAGACTTACTATTACTGAATTTACTTGTATTCCTTGCTTGAATTGCTTTACCTGTTTGGTGATTAGGACATGGCTTGCTGTCTTATTTTAGACAGCATCAGTAGTTAAAGGTAATGTTGGAGCTTCACCTAGTGAACTTCATTTTTTATGTATACTTTCTATATTGTCAATGTAATTTTTTTAAATTTTAGGGAGAATATACCTATATAGGGTACTAAATGCTTCAAAGATGAATACAGGACACCCTCAGACAGTTAAAAAAAACTAGCATTACTGCCATCCATAAATCCTGCAGGACAGAATTCACTGGGAAGTCTGCCCTGATCCTTCCTTTCACACTCATGGAGGGGAATGTCAAGCCTGTTCTGCCTCAATTTCCTCTCCAATCTGATCCTTCACTAGTGAGGAGCTAACCTTATCTCTTGAGATTCCCTGCTGTCATCTTCCCAGGCTGAGGGTGATGATTCATGGCAGATTGTCTCACTAACTCACCTCAAGTGTGCTAGGAAAAAACCTCTTTTCTGATTTTTTCCTGTCATATTGTACTTTCATTTTTTAGAGGCATAATTCTAGCAAAGACCTGAGAGAAAGAGACCCTGAAAAGATTTTAATCACAATCTGTCTTAGCCTTTCTCTCGTTTCTAGCAACTAAAAACTCTTAAGTTGAGCCCATAGAAAATGACTGTTTCTCTACCAAAACACACCAAAGTCAGGAAATAGTTTTAGATAAGAAGACATATCCCTGCCTCAGAGACTGATGAGACTTCAGAATTTCATTCACCCACAAGGACATACATATGGGCAAAATTCTCATCCAATGTCCTGAGCTCAGTTTCCTATCTGGTGGGTACAGGAAACAGAATCTGAGACCCAGTGAAAAGAAACAATCTTTGGGTGACACCAGAGGGAGCTATTTCCACAAGCACAGTAATTGAGAAGCTGAAAACACATTCGGTTCAGGGAAAGATTTATATCTTTCAACCTACCTTTCCAGACCAAAGGACATAAACTCAGTCCACCTGATGCCGTGGCTCCTCCCTTATGGGTGGCTGGGATCATGTCCAAAGCTCTGCAGATACAAGTGGCCAATTGGGTGACAGATTGACACAGTCCACAGGACTTAGTAAAGTCTATAGGCTTGAACTGAAAAGAAGCCTAATGGCTTATTTTACCTCTTACATTCTCATTCCTTCACACTCTCAAAAAGGCCACAACCTCCTGGCTCTCTCCTCACCTGGGTCTGGTTCTCATAATTTATATGTATAGGGGAGGGACAAAATTGGTGTATGTAATTTCATAATGTAGAAGTTGTGGTTGCCAGACAGGTTTTAATACGCAAGTTTCATAAGTGTGCTGCAGATACCAAGACATAGAATTTTTTTTTTTTTTTTTGTGGTACCGGGGATCAAACTCACAGCTTCGTGCCTGCCAGACAGACATTTAAGCTTCTGAGCCGAACTCCCAACTCTAGTTTTTTGAGGTAGGGTCGCACTATGTAGCTCAAGCTGGCCTTGCGCTCACGTTGTAGCCCAAACCGGCCTCAAACTCACAACACTCCGCCTACCTCAGCCTCCCGAGTGCTGGGATTAAAGGCGTGCACCAGCACGCCCAGCTAAGACATAGAAATCTTTACAGTGGACTTTGAGGAATACCTAGCTTTATCTTGTGGTAAGGGGAAATTGCCTAAGTAATTAGGTGAATGGCATAAAATGACTCAGAAACTTCTATGTGGTACAGACCAAAAGTAGGACTTTTTTGAGCCATTATTTGCCTCTATCTACCCCTGCAGGTGATAGATCCCCTTTGCAAGATGGGATTTTAGGACTTCTTGATTCAGAGTCTAAAAATAAATTTAGAAAATAATCTCTAAACAATATAGTTGGAGTACTTTCAATCTGATCTCTGATTTTCAGTTGTTCAGGACTCTTGATTGTTGGTTTAATTTTTATTAACAATGTTTCCCTCCTTAAATATGACTGTTATAGTGAGAAATAATTGCAGCTTTTGTTTTCAGAAGCACACTCCAAAGTTAGAAATGTGAGTTTCAGAAGAAGTATGGGTGTGAATTTGTAAAGGAGGCTATTCCAATAGGACCCACCTCTGGTCACTCACTATGTAGCACCCACCTGTTCTGGAGCAAGACATGTTGGGAGAAGCCTTGAGAGCATATGAAAATTAAACAGAGATTAAAAGTTATACCTTATTTTGTTCCTTGTTTTGCAGGCGGAAAACTCAATGTTGAACTCCCTCATTCAGTTGGAGTGCATTCTTAAACAATGAAATTTGTTCAACCCCCACATTTTGAGAAAGAGCTGTTTAATATTTTTCTGAACCTATGGATAGCCCGCCTATTTCTTAGAGGTAAAGTGGAATTCAGAGGGAAGTACTTGTTTGGGATCCAAGTCATGCTCAATAGCACATAAGGTATTTGAGTCATGAGTTAGACATAGCAGAAAAGAGATAGCCTGCATGTGTTAGGGCTGTGGCTACCATCATTCTTCTGGTACTGTTACAGGCAGCTGAGTTAGACAGAAATATTATAGGCAGTCAGACAGGGATAGGCCCTCAAGGAACCTGGCACAGAGAACCAGATGTCTTGTCACCTTGAAAGAGACACTCACCTCTTCCTGCGGGCCAAATATCAAGACAAAAGGCAGAACAAATACACCCATATCCCAAGGATTGATATTCTAAATAGTTCTATATCATCCTGAGGAAGTCAGGAATCAACATCCCACCCCGCTACAGGAAGAGTCATTGTCCTTAAACATCCCTGCTTACTATGTGACTCACTTCCCCATTTGTCCTTGATTTAATCAATTTTACCTGAGCAATTAATATTATTGGTTAACCATGGTTATGTCCCACCTTATGCCCATCTGCCTTGCAAATTTCCAGTTTTCCCCATCATGATTTTATTCTATAAAAGTCCCTAAAAATGACAGAGTCCCTGGCAACCCGCTCGGGCCCCCTTCTGTCCCTCAAACAGAAACTTTCTTTCTCTCAATAAATATATTCTGCTCTTACCCTCCGTTGTTCCTAAAATTCATTCTTTGATTTTAGAGAACACAAACTCGCGCTGGACATATAGTAGGTTGAGAGTTTCATTCCCCCATATCATTTGGAGGTCTGAGATCATTTTTCCTATATCAGTACCAGATATCCAAACTGACTTTTAGCCAAGATCTCACTCTACCTATTCTTCATAATGTGGCAGTACTTCTTTCTTCCAAAAGGAACGTACAGTTATGAGACAACCAGCTTCCTGTATGTCAGGCTCTACTTCTAGAAGAACCAGTTACCCAAATAAAGAAATGTTTCTTGTTAAACCCTGCTACATCACTACCTGAAAAGGAGGAAAGTGAGGATGAAAGAGATGGCTGTGAACAGGTAATTTTGTACATACATGCAGCTAGGAAAGACCTGTTAGATGCACCCCTTATCAACCCTGATGACCCACTTCTGTAATGACAACTTCTTCATGGAAAATGGAACAAGAAAGGCAGGGTAGGCAGTAGTGACTCTATATTGAACACTTGAAAGTTCCTCACTTGTCCCTAGGACTACTGCCAAGATAATAGAACTCGTAGCTCTGACAATGGATTTATAGTTCAGTGAAGGACAGACAAGAACACACCAAAAACAAAAATGAACCCAGTTCATCTCTATTTCTTAGCTTTTCTTTTTGCTTGTTTGCTTACTTTTGCTTTTAACAGATCTTCTCTTTTTGTCCGTAGCAAAATTTTGCCAAAGAAATTTAACATAACGTATGGAAGCTGATGTTCTGCACAGTCTTAAAATACCTACACTTCTAAGATTAAGGCCTTATTGTAATAGATATTTAGAGGAAAGACCCACAGATACCCAATGAGCAACTAAAAGCAAGATAAAGATTGGCAAATGTGCGTTCATTTGGTAATGTTGCTACAGGCATCTGAGTTATTTAGTTGTTATAGGCAATCAGACAAGGCTGGGGCCCATGAAGGAGCCAGTACAGAAGCCCAGATACCTTGCAACATTGGAGGAGACAGCTCTGCTGTGGAGGGGAGGCAGATCTCAAGACAAAAGGCAAAACAAATGAAACCACACCCTAAGTAAAAACATCAGGAGTTGATATTCTAAATAGGTTTAGATCACCTTGAGAAACAGGAGTCACCATCCCAAGCCCCTACAGGGATAGTCACAGCTCTTTAAGCATGCCTGCTTGCTACATGACTCACTTCCCTGTTTGTCCCTGATATGGTCAATTTTACCTGAGCAATTAAGTTTATTTGTTGACTATAGTTCTGTCCCATCTCAGGCCCATCTGCCTTGTGAATTCCCAGGTTTTCCCCACCTTGGACCTGTTTCACCTTGTGGTTTTGCTCAATAAAAGTCCCTCAAAAAGACAGAGTCTTTGGCAACACACTCAGGACACCTTCTGTTTCTGTCTCAGACAGAAACTTTCTTTCTCTCAATAAATATATTCTGCTCTTAACCTCCATTGTTCCTAAAATTCATTCTTTGATTTTAGAGAACACAGACTTGTACTGCACATCTAGTAGGTTGGGAGTTTCATTCCCCTATATCAATGTGTCCCTTACTACTTCAAAATTTAAGTCAGATGTATGTTCATCTCTACACTAGGCATGCTAGCCACTTAAGTGTCAGCATTACAAAAATTTTTAGCTATAAATTTATCTATCATATCTCATCCTCTTTCAACACTGAAGATACCAATGTAAGAGTAACTGAGGCAGTATTGTAGACAGCTAAATTAAGTAGAAATATTTTAGGTAGTCAGACAGGGTTAGGCCCTTGAAGGTGTCAGTGCACAAGATAAGAACACTTTACAACTGTGGGTGGAGGCTCATTCATTGAAGGCCAGGCAACAAGACAATGATAGAATGACTACACCTACATGCTTCCCCAAAGGGTAAACAATAATGATAAATATTCTAAATAAGCATCAGTTACCTAGGTGGGGGACCAAGACCCACTTGAACCACCCCCTCCATGAAAGGTCCTTGTTCTTTCCATATACACTTGCTATGTGACTGGTTTCCCCATTTGGTCAATATTACTTAAGCAACTATGCTTGTAATCTTATTGGGTGCCCAGTTTTGTCCCATTTTATACCTACCTCATGATTTTATGCCCACCTCGTGGTTTTTCCCTCTAGAACTTCCTATGAGAAGTGGGCTCATGGACAACCCACTTTCTGAGTCCCACCTTGTCTGTCTTAGACAGGAGCTATCTTTCCCTCAATAAATATTTAATACTCTTAACCTCTTTTGGTCCTAAGAATTCATGCTTTGATTTGGGGAGAACACAAACAGTGAGTATGTGCATCTAGTGAGTTGGGAGTTATAGTTCCCTTATACTATTTGGAGGTCCTATGTCATTCCTTTAACAAGGATGCACCAGTAAGAGGCATGGGAAGTGCTTATTAGGCAAAAATTAAAGAAGTATACACTCAAAGAAATAGAGTGTAGGCCCTTAAGAGACAGAAGTGTGCTACTATGTGTTTTTGACCATGGAGATCTGTGGAATTTGTGGATTTATAATCTGGGTATTGGTATGTATGCCTTACGCACAGAAAGATTATAGTCCATTCATAAGAGAAAAACTCATTTTACAGGAGAAAAGGTTACCTATTCATAGGAAAAACAGAATCATTTGCAAGTAAGAAGGAAGTGACCAAATCCATTTGCAGGTGAAAGGAAATTGCTCAAACTTATTTTATTTTGCCAGAAGAGGAAAAAAATTTAACTGACCTTGTGTTCTGCAGCAGTATTTATTATTTTTAAAGTTAAGATTTTTACTTGTCTCCTTTTTACCTATCTCTTTTTCTTCTATCTTAGTTGAAGACCCTCTTACTCCACATCTACACCTTCGAATGTTTTTCAGTAAGATGACCTCCTAGTTTTATCTAGAGTAAGAATCTCCTGGATGAGTTGTTACAAGTTCTTTCATCCCTGGGGTCTGGAATGGGATTGAGAATTTGCATTTCCAACATATTTCTAAGTGATGTTGATGTTGTTGGCCCGGGTGTTATTGTTTGGGAATCAGTGTGTTGAGCAATAGTGCTACAGGCAGCTGAGTTAGTTAGAAATATTATAGGCAGTCAGACAGGGTTGAACCCTCCAAGGAGCCAGTGCAGAAGACCAGATACCTTGCAACATTGAAGAAGACAGATAGCTCTGCTGCAGGGGGTAGGGGAGGATATCAAGACAAAAGGCAAAACAAATGCAACCACAGTCTAAGTAAAAACATCAAGAGCTGATATTCTAAATAGGTTTAGATCACCTTGCAGAAGTCAGGAGTCACCATTCCAACCCCCTACAGGGAAAGCCACAGCTCTTTAAGCATGCCTGCTTGCTACATGACTCACTTCCCTGTTTGTCCCTGATTTGGTCAATTTTACCTGACTAATTAAGCTTATTGGTTGACTATAATTCTGTCCCACCTCATGCCCATCTGCCTTGTGAGTTCCCAAGTTTTCCTCACCTTGGACCTGTCTCACCTCATGGTTTTGCTCAATTAAATTCCCTCAAAAAGACACACTCTTTGGCAAACCATTAGGGATAGCTTTTGTTTCTCTCCCAGACAGAAATTTTCTTTCTCTCAATAAATATATTCTGCTCTTAACCTCCGTTGTTCCTAAAATTCATTCTTTGATTTTAGAGATCATTGACTTGTACTGCACATCTAGTAGGCTGGGAGTTTCATTCCCCTATATCATTAGCATCCTAATTTTTTGTAATCTTACAATTATCTGACACCACTTTAAAACCTGCATGAATGGAGTTCCTGGGGATAGGACGTTTTATACTATGAACTCAGCAGAATGACTTGCTAGCCTGCCTCTCATTATCTAGGTATGTAACCACATTCTGATGATCACTGATCTAAATAATACATACTATTTGTTCACTTGTTTCAGGAGAAATAGAACTTTGTCTGTTCTTAAAATAAGCTAAAGAGCCTACCTGAGGGTTCTTGAAAGTCCTATGATTTACACTGGCTTACCTCCTTTCATTTCTCACCTCCTCTTTTTAGTGTATCTTTATATACACATATAATAAAGAAAAGATATTATATGACTACACAATTTTATTATACAGCAAATATATGAGATTAGAACCTTAAATTATAAACTATACTTTCTGCATAGAGTCTCTTCTCCATCTAATCTAACATGTTATTTGTTTACGAATGTATTTGCTTGTTTATCTTCTTCTCCCACAGAATAGGAATTGTATGATCATGGACAATCTTAACAATTCTGTCCTAAGCACCTAAAAGAGTGCTAGGCATATGTTAAGAACTCAATAAATATTTACTAAATGAATGAATAAGCTGGGAAGAAGGAACCATTTGCATCAAACCCAATATTACTATTCTATCCAGAGCAAAATGCTGTCTGTCATGCCTACCAAGCTTAGAAAGGTTCACGTTTCCATTCAGAAATATTTTAGCCCTCCTTAATGTTACTTATATGAAGACTCCAAAGGGAAACTCAAAAAAGGAATGTTCTGTTAAGGCAGTCTTATTTTGTACTATTTATCTAAATATAATTAAACTAACTCCTCAGAATAGCCTAACACAAAAATATGCAAGATCTTGGTAACTTCATTTTTGCTAATTAAGCCAAGAACAGAATGTTGCAATATATTAAGTCCAATCCATTGAAGAAAACAAAACTAGTTCACTATGTGAACTGTATTCTTCAGTAGTTTTGTTGCTGACAGATTTTGTTGTTAATCAATATTCAGTTCACTGCCATATTCTTGGAATTGAATAAAGAGCTAGTCTCATTGGGTGAGCCTAAGAGTTGGGTCACATGATCACAGTTGAGTAACACTGCACACTCTAGGTTCCTCTTAGAGAAGCCTGATGTCACAGGAAAAAAATTGTTTTGGAGAATTCTTAATTTAAAATTTACATTTGTCTAACCCATGGTTCACAAATTTTGACACATTTATGTGAACAAAATGCTGAGGAAAAAGTAAGTTAGTAGTCCACAGCACTGATTTGTTTGCTTGTTTAGTTTATCAGTAAGTGACAAATTTCTAGTAGAATTGCTAAATATTTCACAAGTTTATTAATACCAGACATAAATGTGGATCTTGAGTGAATGAGCAATAAGTGGTTCATTCTACAAGAAACTTGCCATTTTCCATGTTTCTAGAATAATCTTCTAGATCTTTATACCCCCAAATTGCCTTTGTACCTAATGCCCAATGTGACTGAATTACTTAATGCCTAGCTTGAAGCTCTTCAATCAAAGACTGCTCACTAGAGATAAGCAGTTATATCTGAAAATAATTTGGCAAATATCTCAAAGACTGCTCACTAGAGATAAGCAGTTATATCTCAAAATAATTTGGCACAGCTTTAGGAAAGATGTGTGGATCAGCAAATAAGGAAGGTGGCACTGCAGTAGGCAACCAAAACACCTGTGTCACATCTAAAGTTAATAGGTGACAGATGTTGCTGTCCAACTGTCATCAGGTTTGGTCTGAGAGGTTCCTAAAGCTGAAATAAGGAAGTTAAGCCACATTTTTGTAGAATAAGTTTTTGAATAAGTTTGTAGGTTCCCTGACTCACATCATGAAAAAAGAATTTTTAGGAAGTTTCATTAAGACTCATGGCAAAGATTTGTTAGGAAGAGGTATAGGATGCACTCAAGAGTGAAGCATGGGTGTTCAGGGAAATGAGAAACATTATTTCCTAGAACAGAACATATTTATGTTTCTCTTGAAGGTGGAAACTCCAGGAAATGGTGGTCCACCCCACCTCAAGAAACATACTGGCCCTTCTATAAGAATTAAGGCAGGAGGTTAGGGTGTGAAAGACTGGGGAAGTGGGCTTTATCTGTTAATTGCAAAGTCTGAGGACACATGCAGAACAGTTCATAAAGCCCTGCATGTGGAACCAATCTGAGAGTGCTATTTTCAATTATTTTTATGAGAACTCAAACAAGTTTTTGTTAGGTCAGCCTAGACCTGACCTCAGCCTGAGTAGTGGGAGATATAAAAGAACAGTCACTATTGAGCTCAACTACTTTGTTGTATCATCCACTGTAGTCCATTTTCACACTGTAGAGCATAATTCTTTTCCTTCTTTTAGTTTGCCCAGATTTACTCTACCGTGAATATTAAACCTTGCTACCTTTCTCAATTGTCTTGACCAATTCTTTGTTCAGGACAGAGAAAACCTAGAAAATACCTCTAGAAGATTTAAGAAACCCAAAACCTGATAAAAAGTATAGGCAATTTGGGGGGGCTAGGTAGCAGACATTCTTTGAATCCTGTCAACCTGCTCCTTTATCTCAGGATCAGGTTTTTGCTCTTTACATTTTTCATTAAGCCAATTTATGGACTTTAGTATTTCTGAGAATTTTTGGATGTGATAGTTCTCATAGGGAAAGACCCTAAATTTAACCAAAGAAATGCTGATACAAATCACCTCAGACAACTTTAGGTGCTGGAAGTTGCAGTTTTATTTAAAGTACAATTTTTTAGTTATGATTTCCTTGCCTCTTTTCTACCTATCTTTTTTTTTTCTATCCTACCTCAAGACCACCTACAAAGTCAGGATAATTTGACTGGTTTTTCCCCAACAGAGAGACTGCCAACAAACCCACAAGTGACTAATTTTGTAAAGCTTTCTTTTTAGAGGGAAGTATGGCTTTTCTATTAAAAATGTCACAAGAGTTAGTCTGTTACATGTGTTTATTTCTCAAGAGGCTTTTAGCCCTTTCTATACCATAACTTGCAATGACAGTAGTGTTGGATACATTTACTCCCCCCCCCACCAAGAGAAGCTGGCCTTCAAAACTGTGACTTGTCTGAACATCGCACTTGTAAATATCACATTTGTGACAGTAACAGACATCTGGTGCTTGCCTGCCAAATTAACTCACCAAGTAAACAGGGAAGGGAAATCTCAAGCTTTTATATATGTAGCCAGGATAATTGTTTTTAAACAATGAGTCAAGAAATGCTAAACACCCCGTATCAGTGGGCAATAGGTATCAGTGGCACTTGAGGCTTGAGTTCAGGAAGCTGTGCAAATTCTGCTTGAAGCTAAAGAAACTCTTATATCAGGTCTGCCAGCATGCTTGTACTGATATATCTAAGGCAGTGGTGGTGAACCTGTAGGCAAGTGAGCCAAGTCACAACAGAAGCTGAGGATCAGATTTAATTACAGTGTGGTCACTTCATGATAAATAAGTGGGCATTGGGTTGCAGTTTGAGCACTTAGTCTCTAAGAGATTTGTTCTTACTGATCTAAAGCTTTGTCTCATACAGAGACATACATTCCACAGGTTAACTTGATGAGTTTGTCATTTTTTCAAATGTCTGAGTGGACTACTGTCCTGCTGTGCTATGCCAAATATAAACACTGATTTAGAGATCAAATTTTGCATTCCAAATTATTGCTTTCCACTAGTAAGCTTAACATTATTTCCATACATGATAAACATTGCATATCTGATGTTGAAAAATACCAGTCTTAAAGCACTAGTTTTCCTGCCTAAATTAAGAAAAGATGGCTAAGATGCTAACCAGAACAGTGTGGACTTTTAAAAATAATTAACATACGGAGGTTTGGTGATCCAGTGGTGAGCATTAAGGCTCATTCCCATTGTTCAAAAAAGTGTTAGTGGCAAATAGCATGCATAGGAAAGTCTACTACACTTTAGCAGTTTTAAAGTAGGTTCCTGAAATTAAGGAGTTATGAAAGAAAATAATAGAGAAAATAAGATTAAAACTGCAATAAATGAGAAAAGATTCAAACATGGGGAATTTGAAATCAACCTGAAAATCTGGGTAGATTTTTACCTCCAAGTATAGGTAGGTGTGAACAAAACCAGTGATGGTGGGAAAAGACAGGAGTATATATCTCCTTGTGGAACCAGAGGGCATATAAAATATGTGTTAAGTCAAAACATAAGTACAAACACTGATGTCAGTGGCAAGTAAAACTACCATGATGAATTGGAGCCAATCACAGTGAGTTTTGAATGTCAGGCTAAAAAGTCTCAGTAGATAATAGAGAGATACTGGAGGATTTTGAGGAGAGTGATATTATCCCTTTAACAAATTTGAAGAAGTATCTAATAGAGATGTGGGAATGAGAGGAGTTAAATGAAACAGTAAGGTAAGGAGACTACCTAGTTGGTTGTTACAGGGAATTTTGTGTAGAAGAAAGTTAGAATGTAATCCCACAGCAAATAAAACAGAGCTATAATACCCACATGCAATGTCATTATTATTTCTTCCTATTTAGCAGCCTCTATGTAGATGTTTTATGAAGAAAATGTGTTTTAAGAATTCAAAGCTAGCACTCTTCTGTGACTCAAGTCATGAGTAAAACCAGGAAAAAGTACAGCTGTCCCACTGTGTTTGATGGAAAATTGTTAGGTAAACTCCAGCAACTGTATCCTGTTCTCCATCTCTTGCTCTTGAAATTCAAAAATAAAAGCAGGAAATGTGTTTCCATTATTGTATAGCAAAACAGATTCACAATGTCCGGCGGGTAGGAAGAATGACTTTAATATGGAACTCTTAACTGTAAGCTTTGGATTATTCATACTGTTTGGTTCTAAGGATCACAAAGTGAAGCAAGTCAGTAATAGTATGCTGAATGCTATTTTTCAATCTTACATGAAAACTTCTAAAATAAATTATGTGGAAGTTGTCTTTGCCCCTTTTACTTTTTGCTCTTAAGTTGATGACTTTTTTCACTTTTTTATTTTCTTCCTATTTATGCAATTGGTAAATGTAAAGTGTTTGATGAATCTAGTTGAAAATGTATGTTCAGAATGTGGTTGTTAGAAGTGGTCATTTAAAAGGCAATCTGGGGCTGCCA
>RJWM01014552.1:26199-50279 GCA_004363535.1 Dasyprocta punctata | reverse complement strand
ACCTCGCGCCTGCCAGGGCAGGCGCTTAAGGCACTGAGCCAAACTCCCAGCCCAGGTTTTTCGAGGCAGGGTCGCACTGTGTAGCTCAGGCCGGCCTTGCGCTCGCGTTGTAGCCCAAGCCGGCCTCGAACCCACAACGCTCCGCCTACCTCAGCCTCCCGAGTGCTGGGATTAAAGGCGTGCGCCACCACGCCCGGCTTCCAATTCCATTTTATTTCAAGGAGAAAAAGGAAAGAGAAAAAGAGAAACAGAAAAAAAAAATTTCAAAACACATCAATCAGGGGGCAATGGTGTGCATTGTCCTCCCCAAATCATTCACCCAGAGCACAAGACATATGCATTCAATGGTCCCAACAACACCAGCACAAATCTTTTTCTTCAGTGAACTCAGAGAAATCAGTATAACCATCTTAACTATTTTTCATATACATATACATATGTTGTTTCTTTCAGCTTCTCACACTGAGACAATATGATGTTTACACATGTGTCTTATTTATTTCACTAATGAGTATGGTCTCAAGTTACATCCATTTACTTTGAACTGAACCACTTCACCACCCTTTTTATATTTAAAAACAAGGTCTCACTAAACTGCCCAGGAAGGGCTTGAACTTGCAGTCCTCCTGCTTCACCCTCTCAGAGTGCTGGGATTATAGGCATGTGCTACCATACCAGGCTTGAAAATGCTCTTAAAATACACTTTTCCACAAGGATTTAGCTCAGTGGCCTAAGCGCCTGCCTGGCAGGCGCGAGGTTGTGAGTTTGATCCCCAGTACCAAAAAAAAAAAAAAAAAGTATATAGAATACACTTTTCCTAACCTACACATCTGGGTGAGGTCAATTATCTTCATGTACTTTCACCAAAATAAGTTATCACTATAGATGAAATGCAGAAGCAGACAGAAGAATCAAGTTGTCTCCTCTTATACCAACTATTACACAAATTCACAAAAAATTGTCATCTTCTCACTGGTTTTGATTTAGAAAAGCTACTCTCCATTAAAAACCCATATAACATGATTTATTTCTTCTTTTTTTTGGTACCAGGAATTGAGCTCTGGACCTTGTGCTTGCCAGGCAGGCATTTGTGCCACTGAGCTATATCCCCAGACCCAAATCCTCATTTTATAAAGGCTTCCAGAAGCATGTCCTTTACAGTTCGATTTTTTTCTTGAGTGGAGGGTAGTAGGGATTGAACCCATGGCATTCCCACTGAGCTACTCCCCTAGTACTTTTTATTTTTTTACTTGGAAACTAAGTTGCCCAGGAGGGACTCCAACTTGTAGTCCTCTTTCAGTGCCGGGATTATGGGCATGCACCACTGACCCAAGCTTCTAGTTGAGCTATTTAAAGAGTTGGGTGCCAAGTAAGCAAGGTCAGTATTTACTGCTTTCAGAATGACCATAGTTTGAGGGTTGAGAAATGGAAGCCTGAAGCTATAATCTATGGAAGGACTACATGCATGTGGCCCAGAGCAGCAAGAGCAGCAATGGGTAGCAAGGCTGGGGATTCAGACTCATTAACAGGTATTTCTATGGGCAGCTGGCAGATGCACTGGCGCTCTCCATGTGTAGCATCAGCATTACTGCGAACTTTAATTAGAGACGCAAACCCTGAGCCCACGGAAACAAACCATGGAGTGGGCCAGGCTCTCTGTGTTTTAACAAGTCCTTCAGGTGATTCTAATGCTAGCTAGCTAGCATTTGTGAACCACTGCTAAATTATTGATCAAAAACTAATTTGAGGTTCAATTTCTCAAATACATGCACGTGAGTCATCCACATGACACTATCCAGATATTTCCATGGCACCATGGAGCTTCTTCTTCAAGTTTGTTTCAGGGGTTCCCTCTGCCTCCAGTGTCCTTCCCAAGGCCAGGCTGCTTCCCCTGCAGAAGGCTTACCCAAGGGCACGTGCAGCCACTCGCCTCCTCGACAAATGAAAATGTCTTCACCCATTTCCGATAGTACTGAGTCTATGTTTTTCATAGTGCCTGACACACTTAGCCTTGTGTGGTCCACCAAAGTATAAATACCTTGAAAGAAACTATTTTAGCCATGTTTATATTTCCCACATTGCTCTATAGACAATGCTCACTAAACAAAATTGAATGAAAAAGTCTCAGGTGCTTAAATAACTCTACAAACCAGCTGGGGTGCATTCAGTATTTTAAAATATATATAAACTTGTGGCTCACTACAGATGACAGAAAAACATGATATGGCTCTAAGCACAAGGAATTTACAAAGTAGGTGGAAAGTCAAGACCCACATCTATGAAAAGTAACCAAAAACACAATGCAATTTGTGAGAAATACTGACTCACAAGAATCCTGCAGTGTCCTGGGAGGTGTAAGGACAGAGTGGACTGGGGCAGAAAGAAAAGCCTCCTGAGCAAGGAAGAGCTTGCGCAAAGGCTGACAGGGAAGTAGATGGCACTGGATAGACACTAACAGTCAGGCTGCTTAAGAAAACAAGCCAGGGCCGGGAGTTTGGCTCAGTGCCTTAAGCGCCTGCCCTGGCAGGCGCGAGGTTGTGAATTCAATCCCCGGTGCCCCCCCCCAAAAAAAAAAAAAAAAAAAGATCACCAAGAAAACAAGCCAGGCGTGGTGGTATGTGTCCATAATCCTAACACTCGCAAGGCTGAGGAAGGAGAATCACTCTGCATTCAAGGCCAGCTTGGACTACATAGTGAGACCTTACCTCAAAAAATAAAAAGTGTACTGTTTGTGTCCAGTGCGGTGATGCATGCCTGTAACCTCAGCACCCCGGGATGCTTAGGCATAAAAATTCAACCCCAGCCTAGGAAACATAGTGTCTCAAAATAAATAAAAATAAAAGGGGGCTTGTTGAAGTAGCTCAAGTGTGAAGGCCCTGGGTTCAAGTCCAATACCACTCCCCCCCCAAAAAAAATAGACACAACTTTAAATTCCTTCAAATTTAAAATTCAGCCAGGTGTGGTGGCACATGGCACATGCCTCTAATCCTAACACTCAGGAAGCTAGGGTAAGAGGATCACAACAAGTTCAAGGCCAGGCTCAGTCACAAAGTGAGTTTGAGGACAGCTTGGACTGCAAGACCCTTCCTCAAAAAATAAGTAAACAAATAAAACTTCAATTCCTCAGTCACAGTCAAGTGTGCAGCGGCCACAGTGTGCCACAGAGGACAGTCTCTACTGTGGCACAAGTTCTACTGGATATAACTGTACCAAAACCTCCTCCCTCCAGGGGTGCTCTCCTTGACAGAAGATTAGTGTTCTACCAAGTGATCACCTGAGAACACCATTAGGTATTTCAGTAATGCTTTGGCCAAAATGCTCGTTTTCGTTTTGTGGCACAAGGGACTACACTCGAAGACACTCTACCCTCTTCCCCTAAACTACATTCCCAGGATTTTTTATTTTGAGGCCTGGCAAGGTAGCACACACCTATAATCCCAGCACTCAGGAGGCTAAGACAGAATGACTGCCATGAGTTCAATGCCAGCCTAGGCTACACAGACAGACTGTGTTAAACAACCTGAGCAGGGCCTGGGGGGAGTACTGCAAACCAGCCTGGAAGCTCAGTGACCCAGGCAAACCACCTGTCATCTCTAGATCAGTGTCCTCACTACTGGAAGCATCTCCTTGAAGGCACCTAGTTTATAAACATGTCCAGCAGAACAGGCCTGGGTGCCATCCACCCACAGACCCATCTCAGGGACATGCAGCGAAAGCACAGACCAAGCACTATCTAAGGAAGTGGCACCACTCTCTCCCTGTCTGTGGAGTGGAAAGCCCTGGAGTGACACCACCAGGGACCGCTCTGCTGGGTATCCTTTGACAGGGCTCTGCCACATTGCTCAGGTAGGACTGCTCGTGACACTCTTGCCTCAGCCTCCCACATGCTAGGATTACAGCCATGCACTACCACATCTGGCTGGCCAAAATATTTTTAATTCCTCTTTTAGAAATAACTTCAGGGATAGTTTTAAAATGGCACTATTTTGGTGACCCAAGATGGTAGTGACCAATTCAATCCCTCAGTGTTCTTTACTGGATGTAGCTCTAAAATAGTTTCTAAAATCTGAGCCAAAATACCAGCACCTCAAAAATATAAGGATATGCAAAAAATGTATCCAAGCCTCAACTCACAAGGCAATTCCAAGAGTTCCAAAATTTTTCTTTGTAGTAAGCGAAGGACATTTTGCAAAATAAAAAAATTAAATGAATGTGTAAGAATTTTGTTGTTGTTGTTGAGAGGGTCTCACTATGTAATACAGGCTGGCCTGGCCTTGAACTCACTACACAGCCCAGGCTGGCCTCCAACTCAAAATCCTCCTATCTCAGCCTCTTGAGAGCTGGGATTATAGGCATATGCCACCATTAAACTTTTTTATTTTTTATTTATTTTTTGTGTGTGTGTGGCACCAGGGATCGAACTCACAGCCTCGCCCTGCCAGACAGGCGCTTAAGCCACTGAGCCAAACTCCCAGTCCTAGTTTTTTGAGGCAGGGTCGCACTATGTAGCTCAGGCCGGCCTTGTGCTCACATTGTAGCCCAAACCGGCCTCGAACTCACAACGCTCCGCCTACCTCAGCCTCCCAAGTGCTGGGATTAAAGGCATACGCCACCACGCCCAGCTCCATTAAACTTTTTTAAAAGGCACATTGCTTTATAATCTCACTTTCCAAACAATAATATTGCAATATATACCTACACATTAACCTCAGAGTCCTATATTTACATGACTGATTGATGCCATAATTATAGTTATATTCTTAAGTCAAAAACTATTTGTAAAATGTTTGTTTATTTATTTATTTATTTTGCTAGCAGGGATCGAACTCACAACCTCACACCTGCCAGGCAGGCACTTACACCACTGAACTAAATACCTTGCCCTATTTTTTTGAGACAAGGTCTCACTATGCAGTTCAGGCTGGCCTTGAACTCACTTTGTAGCCCAGGTTGGCCTCGGAAGTCACAGCAATCCTCCTGCCTCAGCCTCCCGAGTGCTGGTATTACAGGCATACCTCACCACCACCGGCTTATAAAATGTTTATCTTTAGGGCTAGGGATATTGCTCAGCAAGAGACTGTTTGTCTAGCATGTGTAAGGCCCTGGGGGGAAAAATTATGTTAAAATTACCTCTGAATAGTTAAAAAGTTACATTTTGGTTGTACTGTCTCAAATGAGAGAAGCAGGGAGTAAGTACCAACTCATCAGGGAGCAAGTACCAACTCATCAGGGAATAGGGCTCTAGGATGGATTGCTTATCTGAGCAATCCCTCTTCCTCTTTCTCAAGAAAAGATTTATACTTCCTCCCAAAACAGGAAGCTTAGTTGTTAAACATCAACCCTAAGCAACAGTTTATTGGGTTGTTTTTGTTTTTTTCTGTGTGACCTACAGATTTATTTCATGAGACAAAACCTAGGCCAAAATACGCAAAAATTTTTAACTGAATTAGTATCAAAAGCTTGTGACTTAACTCACTACTGATCTAAGTAACAAAGGTAAAAACACTTATTTCAGAGAATAAATAACCATAGAAGACCTAACTCTAGGAATTTCCAGGCCTGGGGATGTAGCTTAGTGGCACAGCACCTGCCTGGCAAGTACAAGGTCCTGAGTTTGAAACTTGGTTTCAAAAAAAAAGAAAAGAAAAAGAAAAAAAGAAAAAGTAATTTCCAAAATAGAATGTTTTCTTTTTTGTTGTTGTTGTTTTGAGACAGGATCTTGGACATAGTACAGGCTGGCCTTAAACTCCCAGAAATCCTCCTGCCGCAGCCACACACAAACAGCTGAAAAAATATTTCTTATAATAAAAAACAGTGGGTTAATTATCAGAACTTTGAAGGAAAAATAAAAAACACAAAACAAAGCTTAGAGATAAAGTCTGAGCTGCCTAACACGTCACACAAAGCACAAGGATCAGGTACTAGCCCAGCGGCCTCAGGAAAGCCCCATTCCAAACCCCTCTGGCCTTGGTCCCCGATCCCCTCTCTTCACACTTGCTACCATCAGAGCCAACTCATAACCTCCCTTCCACCAGAGATCTCACAAAGACAATGGGAATTGAGAACTAAAGAGTCTGTTCTATTCTACTTATGTAAGGATGTGCGCTAAAACCACAGAAAAAAAAAATTTTTTTTTAACAGCACCAGGGATTGAACTTGCAACCTCACGCCTGCCAAACAGGTGCTCGAGCCACTGAGCCAAACTCCCGGCCGTGGTTTTTTGAGGCAGGGTCACACTATGTAGCTCAGACCAGTCTTGCGCTCACGTTGTAGCCCAAGCCAATGTCGGAACTCACAACGCTCAGCCTCCCGAGTGTTGGGATTAAAGGCGTGTGCCACCACGCCCGGCCACAGAAATGTTTTGAGCAATAAATTTGTTCTAAAGACAGGCATGGTGGCTCATGTCTGTCATCCTAGCACTCCAGAGTCTGAGGCACAAGGACCGCCACAAGTTCAAGCCAGCCTCAGCTACACAGTGAGTTCAAGGCCATCCTTAAACAGGGAGCCCTGTCTAAAAAACAAAACAACAACAAGAAAAATTGATCTAAACTACTAAAATATCATCCCTTGGTCAAATATTCACTTCGAACTGGCAATTGCAGGTTTCTATAATCTATGTGTACGGATTAGTGCCCCTCCTTTTTTTTTAACTGGAGATTAATCCCAGGGTCTCACACTGAGCTATATTTGCAGCCCTTTTAATTTATTCTGAGACAAAGTCTCACTAAACTGCCCAAGTTGGCCTCAAACTTGAGATCCTCCTGCCTCAGCCTCCCCAGTAACTGCGATTAACAGGTTATGCAACCATGCTAGACCCCAATACAATTTCTCCCAATTCCAACTAAAAGAGGTACAAGGAGCAAAGCAATATAACAATAAAAAATAAGAAAAAAACCCTCAACTGTGGATACATCTGTATTTAGGTCTTTGAGTTATTAACAATTTATGCTACTGATAATCAAATCTTACCATTTGACATAACTATTGCCTAGTGCTGCAGATACATTTTTATAGAACTAAAAATGTGTTTACTTGCAGGAAAAAATTGATAGAAAATTACACAGCAAATAAAGTACTGACTACCCACAGAAATAGTCACACAGTAAAAATATTCTGCTACTCAACTACTGAGTTTCTGCCCTTTTTTTTTTTTTTTTTTTTGGAGACAGACTTGAACTCACTATGTAGTTAAGATTGGCCTCAAACTTACAGCAATCCTCTGCCTTAGCCTCCTGAGTGCTGGGATTACAGGCATGCGCCACCATGCCCAGTTGAGTTTCTGCTTTTAAATGTCTTCCCTGAGGATTTTTCTTATCACAAGGATTTTTTCTTATCATTACACAATCCATCTTTCAGTAAGGTACAGGAGTTTGACCTCAGGGTCTTTACTCTTTATCCACGGAACCTACAGAAAAGTCAACACAAATTTAGTAGTAGGAGATGAACTGGTACCTCATGGTGTCTGTGGAGTTGGGCCAGGGCTCAATTCACATCCTGAGAGACGCTAGGCTAACACATTGAGCCACTGGGCCATGAGATCATACCATGGCGATGACCTCACAAACAGGAGTTCTGACGATGATCTGCTTCCGGGCTACAGTACCACCTCTTTAAAGAGCAAGCACAAGGCTGGGCACCTGGCTCAGTGTCAGAGAGCTTGCCTGGCACACAAACCAGGGCACAATCAACCACCAATAGAAATGAGAAGGTTTTGTATTCCTGGACCTGGTGCTTGTAACTCAGGGAATATACCTTCTCCCAAGGCAGCAACCTCCCATCTGAGGCCAGCAGCAGAACCACACAGGTGAGCAGACAAAAGCACACACACCTCAAAGTCACTCAACAGTCATAATACATACATGCAGACTTCAAATTTGCAAGCTATGACTTTGATTCAGCTTTACTTTTTTCTTTCCCTACTGGAAAATTAGGCTGCATTGAAGAATTCTAAAAACTATGTAGAGCCGGGCATGGTGGCGCACGCCTTTAATCCCAGCACTTGGGAGACTGAGGTAGAAGCCTTGTGAGTTCGAGGCCGACTTGGGCTACAATATGAGCACAAGGCTGACCTAAACTACATAGTGCGACCCTGTCTCAAAAAACTAGGGCCGGGAGTTTGGCTCAGTGGCTTAAGCACCTACCTAGCAGGCGTGAGGTTGTGAGTTCGATACCCAGTGCCACTAAAATAAAAAAATAAAATAAAAACCATGTAGGAAGTAAACCATAAACATAAAATGTTTCCCTTGCCTTGCCATTCTAACACACTGCTAATATCACCTGCCCCAGTATTTATTTGTGTACTACCACGAGTAAAGATTAAGATCTGTAAGTAAGACATTCATATTGAAGTCGGGACTGGTGGCAGATACCTGTAATCCCAACACTCTGGGAGGTAAGGCAGGAGGATAGCAAATTCAAGCCCAGCCCAGGCAACTTAGTGACATGGTAAGGCCCTGTCTCAAAGTTTAAAACTAAAAGAAAATAAAGAGCTGTGAATATAGCTCAGAGCAAAGGCCCTGGGTTCAATCCATGGTACCCCAAAAAAGAAAGAAAATCTTCATATTGAAAAATCCCAAAAGCTGGGGATATAGCTCAGTAGCATGGCGCCTGCCTGGCAAGCACAAAGTTCTGAGTTTGATTCCCAGTTCCAAAAATAGAAAAGAAAAGAAAAGAAAAGAAAATCCCCAAAGCTAAAGGACTCTAGAACAGTGTCTCTCTGCTAAGAACAGCTATAACCAGCTGATTGTTGTTTTGCCCTCAAGAATACAGGAGTTTAGCCAGGACAGACTAAAGAGTGGTGAAATTTTATTGTTATTTCTAAGTGGTTAAAATTCTTAAGCAAGAAAGGACTAATGAGTAATTATAACAATTGCCAGGGGATGGGATTATTGGCAATTTTTATGTCTACTTCATTATTTTCTTGAATTTCTCAAACTTTATTTAATGAATAAGTAAAATTAAGAAATTAATAAGCAGGAGGGAAAAATCCACTGATTCTTGAGCCACAGTGCAACGGCTTCAACAGAGAGGAAGGAAAGAGACTGCTATGCTGCTTTCCTCCCAGGACACGACTACAATGCAACAAAGCAGGGCGGCAGTGGGAGCCTCTTCCTTTTCTTCCTGGATTCACACCTGATCTTCCAGCTTCCCCCGTGGTAGTGTCTTCCAACCACAGACTGTGTTTACCCAACAACAGCAGAGAAGCCTATGCCCAGGATCACTGCTCAGCTGCGGCCTCCTGCATCCCCCAGCTCCATCCTTTCAGTGGCTGGAAGGAGCCTGGAGCCCAGCACCCCAAGAGAGCATACTGAGGACAGTGCAACCACAACATGCAGCCAAAAGTCACCTCTCCCCATCAAAAATCCCTACCCTGGACTTTTTTAGAACTGAAAATAAACCTGTATCAGTTTAAATCACCAAAATTAGTGGGGCTATTTGTTACACAGGCTAACTTATCTGACATAGCCCCAAAGAAAGACAAAAAGATAAGAATTTAGCTTAGAGCTTTGGAATCATCTTGGTTAAGTAAACTGCTGAAGGAAATAATTTCAATGATGCAGCTGCTATGGGAAATAATACAGTGGCCCCTCAAAAATTAAAAATAGCAGCTAGATGTGGTGGTACACAACTGCAATCCCAGCACTTGAGAGGCTGAGGCAGGCGTATCACTGTGAGTTCAAGGCCAGTCTGAAATACAAAGAGAGACCTTGTCTCTAAAAATAAAAAAATTAAAAATAGAATTACCACATGAAGCTGAGTGTGGCGGTGCACATCTGTCACCCCAGCACTCAGGAAACTGAGGCAAGAGGAGCGCTGTGAATTTCAGGACAGTCTGGATGGACTAACATAGCAAGTTTAAGGCCATCCTGGACTACATAGTGAGACCATCTCAAAAAAGAAAAAAAAAGAAAGAAAAGAAAAGAAAAAAAATACTATATGATCCTGCAATTGCATTTCTGAGCATGAATCTAAAAGAATTAAGCCAGGCGTGGTGGCGCACGCCTTTAATCCCAGCACTCGGGAGGCTGAGGTAGGAGGAGCGTTGTGAGTTCGAGGCCGGCTTGGGCTACAACGCGAGCGCAAGGCCAGCCTGAGCTACACAGTGCGACCCTGCCTCAAAAAACCAGGGCCGGGAGTTTGACTCAGCGGCTTACGCGTCTGTCAGGCAGGCGCGAAGTTGTGAGCTCGATCCCCGGTGCCACAAAAAAAATAAATAAATAAAAAATAAAAGAATTAAAGCCAGGGATATAGCTCAGCAGCACAGCACCTGCAAGTGCAAGGTCCTGAGTTTGACTCCTGGTACCAAAAAAATAATAATAAAAATAAAGAGAATTAAAGAATTGGAAGCAGGATCTCCATGTACATCCATGGTCATAGAAGTACTTTTCACAATAGCCAAAAGGTGGGAAAAAAAATCTAAGTGTCCATCAATATATGAATAGATAAACACAATGTGATCTCTGATACTAAAAAACAAAGAAAAAATAGCTTAAATTTACAGAACAAAGAATTTCCTTAAAACAAGCAGTTCCCCAAAATAACCATGGTATAAATCATGGTCAGATAATAATTCAGCCAAACAATAATTATGTTTTCCTTCACTTTTCTTAATCTGATTCCTCAACCTCCCAGAGTGCTGCAAATACAGACATGAACCACTGTACCCGGCTTATTTTTTATTTTTTTAGACAGAGTCTCCCTGAGTGACTAAGTCACCCAGGCTGAGCTCGAATCTTACTTTATTTCTTAAGGGTTTTTTCCCTCTCATTTTTAAAATGTCAAGGCCCAAATAAATAAATAAATAAATAAAGTGAAAGCTTAATGGTAAAATTAGACACTAGGATTCTGTCCCAGCTTGATGATCTTGAACAACTAATTTAACCCCTTCCCAGATCTGGGGATGTGAACCAACTACAATGAGTTTCTAAGTACGCTTTATTGTTCTACTAACTGTTCAGATTTCAAATCCAAACCCCGTAAGTAAAAAGTAAAGGGCTCAAAACAAAGCAAAACAACTTGTGGCTCTAACCTTGTCAAATTAAATGTACTCCACTGCACTAGGAAGGAACCTGTATCTGATAAGATCAGCTTCTAAAGACTACAACTCTCCAGGCACTGCACTGCCCTGGGCAAATCACACCGTTACACTTTAGACCCCCCACCTTTTGAGAGTCCCCTATGTAGCCCAGGCTGGCCTTAAACTCACTGCGATCCTCCTGCTGTCTCCTAAGTGCTGAAATCACAGGCATGCAACACTGTACTCAGTAAACCCAGATCCTTTATACAGTCTAGTTCTCCTTGTCAGCAGAATGAAAACCATTCTTTATTTACTAAATCTGGAAATTCTGGTGGGAGGCAAAGCAGAGTTGGAGAATTTGCAATGAATTTAACCTGCCAGGAGAGGGAGTTTACCACCAAGCTTCCAGAAACGCTGTGAGCAAATGGAGCAGAGGGACTTACCTGGAATCAGCTGTCCCCTGAAACTTGAGAGCGCCCTTTTATGCTAAAATGTAACTCCTACATGAACTTGATGACAAAAGAAAGGGGAAGAAGTTCTGAGGACGAAAGAGTCTAGTTTGAGAGAAAGATGCTTCTGATTTTCAAGTCAAGTATGACAGAAAAATTAAAAGGCTGTGTTCTAGTATCATCTTCCTGGGATTGGGAGGTTCATTTGCAGCTTAATCCTGTCCCCTGAAGTCATGGTTATATAAGTGACAGTTGCATGCTGTGTCACTTACTGTCCCCCACCCCCAACAGAGGACACGGTGTAACCTGAGCGACTTGGCCTCAGTCACCAAAAACACTTACACAACACTGGGTAGCTTCCCAAACCGACTGGTACTCCGATAAAGCATGGCAACTTACTCAATCTCTTTCTTCTCTCATTCACATTCATACTTCTACAAATACAAAAAAGACTGGAAAAGACAAACCAAGGAAAGTCAAGTATTTCAATCTCGCAGCAGACCAGCAAAACCCCGTCAAGCTTAGGCTTGCTTGGGTTCAGTCCCTCATCTCCACCAATGGAGCCCCAGGCCCTTGAGTGGGAAACACAGTCAGGCCTGTGTCCCACACGGGCTGTTCACATGCCCAAGTCTCATCCCTGCTGCCACATACAGCAGATCGCCACACAAGGGCTTCCAGGGACACAAATGACTTCTAGAGAACACAGAGAAATGAGCCCACAGCCAGTCATTTCTGACTACGCCTTCGGCCCTATCTCGTCTTTCTTCCCACTGCTGTGGTGCTGAACGTCAAATCTTTAAGTTCTCCCATCCTGTTTGTGAATCACGCTGACTAAGCTCCTCAGAGCCAGAGTGAAATTGGACTGGTCTTGGCATCCAAAGGACTGACAAGAGTATTTAGTCCCCAAGAGTTCAAAAAAGTTCTGGCCTGACTCAGCATTAAAACAGGAGCTCAGTAAGTAAGGCTGAATCCTGCCATTTCCCAACTGAAGCACCAAGCAGCTGTTACTTCCCCCGAGCCCCTGATGCTGATGGCCATAGCAGAGGGTTTCCCAACTCCAGAGTCCCTTTCACAAAGGAGGTCAGGGAAAGTAAGAGTCAACTGGTCAATTACTACCTGCACTGAGTGGCATTTAAGAGTTGTAAGATTCAAATTAGATAATTACATTTGTTGACATCACTATACTTTCTAGAAGTGCACTGTCCAGCAGAAATAAAATGCAAGGCAAATGAGTAACTGAATCTTTTGTTTTAAATTGTGAATCTTAGCCGGGCGTGGTGGCACACTCTTGTAATCCCAGCACTCGGGAGACTGAGGCAGGAGAATCACTGCAAGTTCGAGACCAGCCTGGGATACAAAGTGAGCCCAAGACCAGCCTGAACCACATGGTGAGACCCTGTCTCGAAAAGGAAAAAAAAAAAAATTATGAATCTTCTAGTAACCACACTTTTAAAAATTAAAAAGAAACAGATGGAATACATTTGGTACTACTTAGGCCAATACATCAAAAATATCATTTCAAACTGTAATCAACATAAAATTAACAATACCTTACAATCTTTTTTTTCATACTATGCCTTTGAAATCCACTGTGTACTTCATACCTATAGTACATCTCAATTTGGACTTGCCACATTCATATGTGCAAAAGATTTATGTGAACCAGGTGCATCAGCACATGCCTATAGTTCCAGCTACTCAGAAGGCTGAGGCAGTAAGATCACCTGAGTCTAGCAGTTCAGAGATAGCCTGGGCAGTATGTCAAGACTTAAGTCTCGCCGGGCATGGTGGCGCACGCCTTTAATCCCAGCACTCGGGAGGCTGAGGTAGACGGAGCATTGTGAGTTTGAGGCCGGCTTGGGCTACAACACGAGCGCAAGGCCGGCCTGAGCTACATAGTGCGACCCTGCCTCAAAAAACCAGGGCCAGGAGTTTGGATCAGTGCCTTAAGCGCCTGCCCTGGCAGGTGCGAGGTTGTGAGTTCAATCCCCGGTGCCGCAAAAAAAAAAAAAAAAAAAAGACTTAAGTCTCAAAACAAAAACAGAACAAAAAACAAGACTCATGTAGCTTATGGCTACTGAATTAACAGCAAAGGCCTACAGCCAGGCCAGCGTGGGCTACATAGTAAGTTAAAGGCCAACCTGAACTGGATAGAAAAACCCTGTCCCAAAAAGACCAAAAAAAAAAAAAAAAAAAAAGCAAAGACCTAGAATATACATTTAATACAAAAAATAAAGTAGAGCCTTTAATTCCCAGCACTCGGAAGGCTGAGATAGGAGGAGCGTTGTGAGTTCAAGGCCAGCTTGGGCTACAACGTGAGCGCAAGGCTGGCCTGAGCTACATAGTGCCTCAAAAAACTAGGGCTGGGAGTTTGGCTCAGTGGCTTAAGCGCCTTTCTGGCAGGCATGAGGCTGTGAGTTCGATCCCCGGTGTCAAAAAAAAATAAAAAAATAAAAAAGTAGCTTCCTTCTTAATATCAATAATACCCCTACCAATCAAATACCTCATGTCCCTTCTGGGGATGTCACATTTGTCTTTCATACTCCATTACAACATATATGTGAGGGAAAGGGAAGAGATATGTAAAACTCTTTAACATAAAACTGTGAAGAAGAAAAAAAGGAAAAAAAAGTGAATAATTTAATTATTCTTAGGATAGAAAATAAATAGCACTTACAGGAAGAGGAACGTCAAAATTTCTGCAACAGGTGATGCATAACGCATAAGGAAGCCCTGCTGGTAGTGCAAAGCACTGCCCAGGAAAACTGATAGTTCAGCACTGAGTCTAAAAACATACCCACACAGAACTCAAAGCAAAGAGACTGAGTTAGGGATGAAAAATTCAGTAAGTATGTTTCAAAATACAAGAAAGGAGCCTGAGAGTTAGCAGCTGGCATATTTAAGGTCAATATAGCAGGAGGCAGCATTTCAAGTACAAAGGAAGGGGGGTGAGCATTATCCTACAGGGTGGAGCCTCATGCTGAGATTTGCTGCTTGTCTGCTTACAGGAAACTGTGCATAGCAAGGGATGGTGTGATAAGAATATGTGGAAAAGACAGGCTTCAGGGCTTCCAGGAAAAACTGAAACAAAGGTGAAGGACACAGCTCCCATGTCAAGTATTCATGTCATACCACTATCTGATACTCCCACTACTCCCCAAACTCTAGCACACTGCCTTGGACTTAGTAAATAAGTCTACTGGTTATAATTTCCAAGATGAGATCCAGGAAAGAAAAAGCATAACTGTTTTACTATCCCAAATTTTAACATCTGGAAACTTGTTAGGCTTCTGAATGGAGATACAGAATACTTCTTGTGTATACTTTAGAATGGTCAAATGACAGGATAATATCTGTGATTGATCAGTGTTTGCCTCAACAACAATCCAGTGATCCAGAAAGTAAAATAATGGGGACTCGAGAGAGCAGTGTCTGCTCTAAGACAGAGTATCTGGAAAAGGCATGAGTGCTCAGTCAATCCAAAAAGATGCTGGGTAACATAAAGCCATCTCAGAGCTAGGCGTGCGGATGCATGCCTGCAATTTCAGGGAAACTGAAGCAGGGGGACTGCAAGTTTGAGTGTTACTTGGGCAACTTAGCATGATCCTGTCTCAAAATTAAAAATTAAATAGGCTGGGGATACAACTAAGTGCTAAAGCCCTGGGTTCAATCCTTCATACCACCAAAAACCAAAGAGCCACCTCAGGTCATCATTAGCTCTGGCCTCCCAGAAGCTCACCCTTAAACAAAAGAAAACATGCAGATGCCACAAAAAAACCATTGAGAGGGCTGGGGGTACAGCTCAGCAGCATAGTGCCTGCCTGCCAAGTGCAAGGTTCTGAGTTCAATGGCTGGTTCCGAGAACAAAAACAAAACAAAACAACAAAAAAAAGAGAGACAGAGAGAGGATAGGCCTCAGAACGGCCAATGCTTCTAATCAGTGTAAAAACTAATGTGATTAACTAGGGAAGATGGCAAGACTGGCACTGCAGCCCTTTGGTTTCAGCAGAAACTAAGAAGCTGATTTAAGGATTACAGGCTAAAATCTGAAACATGGCTGATGCCTCTTAGGCTAGAAGAAGAAATTGCAATCTGTCTTCTCTGTTTCTTTACCTCTCCATGACTAACCTAGCATTCCAAGACTCAGGAAAGGCCTATACAGCTCTGCCAGAAAAAGGCATACAAAAGTAAAGAAAATTACGTTCCAAAAGAGAAAAAGGCAGAACCATCTCCACAGAACCAGGTCTGCTGCTGAGGGATGTTCCTAAAAGGGTGGAGGCATGTCTCCAATTTGTGTGGGAAAAGGGAATGATCAATGCTCTGAGGGCATCTGGAAATAATGGTGTTCTTAACAGAATGCCATAAATTACCAAAATACAGCAAAAAGTCTAAGCTTCACAGGAAAGGGACCTAAGACTCAGGACAAATTCAACACTCTTATACAAAGTAAACCATAAAATTAAGAACATTTCATTACTTAATGTCTCATACAGAGTATAAAAAGCAACTTCTTAGTCTAGCTTGAAGATGACCTGCAAAGACTGCCCGGCTAAAGAAACTGAACTGCTTGCCAGGTTTAGTGGCACACTCTTGTGATCCCAGCACTCAAGAAGCTGAGGTAGGAGGAGCACCGTGAGTTCAAGGCCAGCCTGGATGGATTACATAGAGTGTTCAGGGTAAGCCTGAACTACAAAACAAGATTCTATTAAAAAAAAAAAAAAAAGAAAAGAAAAGAAAAACAAAGAGAGAATTGCCAAGCACTGAAAGTGCTGATGCCTCTCTCATAGCTCATTCAAGTTACAGTATTTTTTATTTGATTACCTGTTTTGATTAACTATGTTTATTTTTTATTACCTGTTTTGATAAACTTATAGTTAATCCACAAGCTGAAGACAGAGCGAGTAATTCCATTTGTGTACTGCTAAATTTATATGTATCCCGAATCATTATAAAGCATGGCAACAAAAGGACAAGCTGAGTTAAATAAATGGAAAAGGAGCTAGGCATGGTAGTGCACATCTGTAATCCCAGCACTTCGGAGGCTGAGGCAGGCAGATCATTGCAAGTTCAAGCCCAGCCTGGGCTACGAAGTGAGCTCAAGACCAGCCTGAACTGCATAGCGAGACCCTGTTTCAAAAAGACAAAAAAAAAAAAAAAAAAAATACAGCCCAGCGTTGTGGCGCATGTCTCCATGTCTTTAATCCCAGCACTTGGGAGGCTGAGGTAGGTGGAGCACTGTGAGTTCGAGGCCAGCTTGGGCTACAACGCGAGAGCAGGACCAGCCTGAGATACATAGTGCGACGCTGCCTCAAAAACTAGGGCTGGGAGTTTGGCTCAGTGGCTTAAGCAACTGTCTGGCAAGCGCGAGGTTGTGAGTTCAATCCCTGGTGCCACAAAAAAAAAAAAAAAAAAAAAAAAAAGGCACATGTTAGCATGATTTCAGAGGTGCCACATTCTGAGTACTCTTTAGCCTCTGTTATCTTGAGAAACTGGGACCACTAGATCTAATGTCACCACTTTTTCTCGGTAATAAATTGTGTATATAACTACACAATATACAACTTTTTTAAAGGGCCAGTCTCAAACAGCTACAATTAAAAGATTAAAACAGCAAACTGAAGCCGGGCGTGGTGGCGCACACCTTTAATCCCAGCACTCGGGAGGCTGAGGTAGGCGGAGCGTTGGGAGTTTGAGGCCAGCTTGGGCTACAATGCGAGCACAAGGCCGACCTGAGCTACGTAGTGCGACCCTTCCTCAAAAAAATTAGGGCTGGGAGTTTGGCTCAGTGGCTTAAGCACCTGTCTGGCAGGTGCAAGGTTATGAGTTCAATCCCCGGCGCTGCAAAATAAATAAATAAATAAACAAACAAACAGCAAACTGCTAGCTGGGTGTGGCAGTATACACCAATAATCTAAATTACTAGAAGAGCCGGGCACGGTGGCGCATGTCTTTAATCCCAGCACTCAGGAGGCTGAGGTAGAATAAATAAACAAACAAACAGCAAACTGCTGGCTGGGTGTGGCAGTATACACCAATAATCTAAATTACTAGAAGAGCCAGGCGCGGTGGCGTGGCGCATGTCTTTAATCCCAGCACTCAGGAGGCTGAGGTAGGAGGAGCCTCATGAGTTTGAGGCCGGCTTGGGCTACAACTCGAGCACAAGGCTGGCCTGAGCCACACAGTACAACCTTGCCTCAAAAAACCAGGGCCAGGAGTTTGGCTCAGCGGCTTACGTGCCTGCCTGACAGGCATGAGGTTGTGAATTCAATCCCCGGTTCCGCAAAAAAAATAAAAAATAAAAAATAAAAAAAATAAAAAATAAAAATTACTAGAAGGCTGAGTTCGGAGGATCACACTTTTCAGGTCAGTCTGGACAATTTAGTAAAGCCCTGCCTCCACCAAAATCGGCCTGGGATGTAGTCTGACACACCCTGGGTTCAATTCTAGTAAAAATAAAGTACAAAAGATAAAAGATAAGTGGATAGTGTAGTCAACCTTTAAAAGGACCAATGTGAAAAGCCTACTAAAACACTAAAGAACACAACCCAGTGCGGGTCAGAAAATTAATTGGTTCTTAATTCAAAAGATGTCACAAGGGAGTTTTACTTCCAGTTTCTAAAAGATAAAGCTCTAACAGTACAGCTATTTATTTATTTATTTATTTATTTGTTTTGTAGTTCTAAGGATTGAACCCAGGGCCTCTGCACTGAGCTATAGTCCCAGCCAGTCAGCCATCTTATAAGGTATGATGGCACATGTCTGTAATCCCAGCCTGGGCAACATACTGAGTTCAAAACCAGTCTGAACTACTTACAGAGACCCTGTCTCAAAAAATAAGTAAGTAAATAAAGAAAAACATAAGGTGGGAATCAAAGAACATGGAGGAGACTTGTCAAATGGGCATCTAACTGAGAAAAGCAGTATGTTTTAAAACGTGTAAAGAAAGCTAGGCAATTACCAGAAGTTGGAATTGATCAAAAATGATGTCTGAAAATAGGAGTAGTTGAAGATGAGACTACACAGGAAATTTTAAGGGTGGCAATGGGACTAAATTATGTAGTTATATATGCTGTGAAAAATACTTTAAAGTTTCAATATGATAAAATGAGTCAATAAAAAAATCTAAATGAGGGAGGGTGAAAGGTTTTTGCTAAATCACTAAAACCAAAGCTAAATTCCAACTTGCAATCCTTCTGCCTCAGCCTCCCAGAATATGGTATTAGGATTACAGCTTGCACTGCCATATCTAATTTACTAAACAACTTAATTTATAAAATCAGTCTGTCAGCTGGGCACCCCTTTAATCCCAGCACTCGGGAGGCTGAGGTAGGAGGAACATTGTGAGTTCAAGGCCCGCTTAGCCTACAAGGCGAGCGCAAGGCCAGCCTGAGCTACACAGTGCAACCCTGCCTCAAAAAAAAAACCAGGGCCAGGAGTTTGGCTCAGTGGCTTAAGTGCCTGCCTGGCAGGTGCAAGGTTGTGAGTTCAATCCCTGGTGCTGCAAAAAATAAATAAATAAGTAAAATAAAATAAAATAAAATAAATCTGTCAATATTAAGAACATTATACATGATGGCAAATAGGAAGTCTTACAATACCCTTCCATCAAAACCAGAAGTAGGCATAACACTTCAAAAATTATGCTGTGCTTGAAAATTACATGTTTTTAAAACCTGAAGTATATATGACATTGTAGAGTACAAGCTGTACCCAGAGCTGTTTAAAACAAGGAGGGAGAAAAAAAAAAAGTAGGAAAGGAGAGTTAAAGCCCAACCCAAGCGGAGGGCTAGGACATTAGACAATGTTTTTTTAAGGATGGAATGCTGTGCTATGATGCAACTGCCTGCAATGAATGTCTCTGTACAGCTCACTTGGAGCGAGGGTTTATTCTGCTCCTGTGACTTATATATACAAAAATAAGCAGCCTCTCAAAGTTCTTCCTTCTGCAAAACAATTTTCTTAAAAAGCATGGAAATCTGAGTAATTTCAGCTATTCTGCTCATTTACACAACAGTCTATAAAATTCTTGCAACTTTGTAACTCTAACTATAACACTGCCTTAGAGACAGATCCCAAAAGAGATGAAAGCTGCACAAGGGACACATACCTGTAATCCCAGCATTTTGGGAGGCTGAGGCAGGAGGATCACAGTTCTAACCCAGCCTGGGTAACCCAGCAACTTAGTAAGACTCTGTCTCAAAAAATACATAAAAAAGCTAAGAATGCAGTTTTAGTGTAAAGATCCTGGGTTCAATTCCCAGTACTACAAAAAAAAAAAAAAAAAAAAAAAAAAAAAAAAAAAAAAAAAAAAAAAAAAAAAAAAAAAAAAAAAAAAAAAAAAAAAAAAAAAAAAAAAAAAAAAAAAAAAAAAAAAGACTGACATTACTGGTAACTCCCAGAAGAACTTACTTAATAGGTCGAAAGCAGTCAATTATACTAATGTGTGAAAAGGAATAATTTGCTTAGTATAGCAACATAAAATTTTAAAATCAGAAGAGATTTTGGCAATCCAGTTCAACTTCCTCATTTTACCACCAAGGAAAGTGATTCTAAAATTGAAGGCACTTGGCAAGATCAGTTACTAAAGTCTAGGCCTATGGCTTAAACTGCCATCTCCAGATTAAAGACACCTGACCTGAAAGCATACTGATGGGCAAAGGTTTCTGACTGCATAATTTTGGGCACACCCTACACAACTTAGCAAGACCTTGTCTCAAAATAAAAAATTTTAGGGCCAGGGGTTTAGCTCAGCGGCACAAGCGCCTGCCTGACAAGTGCGAGGTCATGAGTTTGATCCCCAGTACAAAAAAAAAAAAAAAAAAATTTAAAAGGTTGGGGATGTAGTTCAGTGGAAGACCCTGGGTTCAATCCCCAGCACCACCAAGAAAGAAAGAAGTGAGAAAGGAAGGAAGGAAAAAAGGAACAAAAGAAGGAAGAAAAAGTTTCTGATACATTATAAATAATGGTAAGATGAAAGTGTCTCTCTCAAATACATTAAAATTGGATTCTCTTTCCAGTCTTCCCAAAGGAAGGCATGTAGTTGCCTGCCCTTTAACAGACAGGCACGGCCCATACTAAAAGCCAAAGCACACCAACTGTTTGTTCTGAACAAGAAAACGACACAGGCAGCCCACAGAAGAATCAAGCATTTCTTTATTGGGTTCTCTCTCTCTCTCTTTCGCTCTGTCTGTCCACAAAAGCTTTCTTTTTACTCTGCAAATGAACAAATGTAATAGTTGCTGCAGTACCTGAGATTCAGTGGAAAAAGTAACCACATTTCACAAAACTACAGGTCACTTGGCCAGTCAAGAGATGAGATCAGTCTACTAAAATGCATTCAATATACTGAAAAAAATAAAATAAAATGCATTTACTAATTCATAAATTTCTGAGCAACCATCCTAGATGTCATTTTTTACCAAGATTTGGCTCTACCTGGGTTTAAAAACCATCTTTAGTATTTGTTGCTGTTTTCCAACACTGGAGACTGAACCTGGGGGCTCTGCAGTGAGCTTACCCTCACACACACACTTTTCTTAAATTTTGGGACAGAGTCCTCCTTTCCCCCAGTGTTGGCTAGAAATTCAGATCTTCCTGCCTCAGTTTCCCAGAGTACTGGGGTAAAGGTGTGTGCTACCATGCCCAGGTTTATTTTTTTGATACAGGATCTAAATTGCCTGGACTGGGCTTAAATTTGTGATTTTCCTGCCTCAGTCTCCCAAGTAGGTAGGCACCACCCTATCTGAGAGACCAGGTTATTTTCACTGCCTTAGGTAACCACCCACACAGACACACACAGCAAGTTCTATCAGACCTTAGAAAGAAAAGTGTCACCTTTAATTAAACTGTGGGAGACAGAGCTGACAAATATACAGAAGGCCCTGAAAGTTGGAAGGCACAAGTTTCAACACGAGGGACACAAGTTGCTTTTCCATGTTGAATATGTAACACCTCATTAATTACAAGTTCTTTGCTGACAACTGTCATCAAAAATATGCCCTTCAATAATGGCAAGACACTCCTACTCAAATTAAGTCTCTAAAATATGGCAGGAAGAAAAAGTTTCTGCCCTTACTAGGAAGAGTGTTTTCCCCAAATTCTTTGGGATTTTTTGGATTTTTAATGAGAAAGGGACTATGTAGTTCAGGCTGGCCTCCAACTCACCACAATCTTCCTGCCTCAGCCCCCAGAGTGCTGGGATTACATGCTGTGTACCACCACACCTGGTCCAATTCTGATTTCAGTGAAAGATTAAAACCAAGGAGTTGGGCCAGGAGTTTGGCTCAGTGGTTTAAGCGGTTGCCTGGCAGGTGTGAAGTTGTGAGTTCGATCTCCAGTACCACCAAAAACAAAACAAAACAAACAAAAAACCAAGGAGTTAAACCTAACTTCCTTTCACAATAGGAGACGAGGAAGATACAAGGGATTACAGGGAAAGAAAAAGAAGAATTCTAACATTTACTGAATTTTAGCAGAGTTTTCTTTGTGAGCAAAGGGATTGGGGATTGAACCCATGGGCTTGTGTTGTGCATGCTAAGCCAGAGCTCAACCACTGAACTACATTCCCATTCCTTTATTTAAGACAGTTCTTCTGGTGGGCACACTCATCTGAAAAGCTTTACTACCAATGTAATCATGCAGAGAACAAACGCAAGTGATCCAAAAGGCAGCCAGAGATAGGCCTGGCCTTCTTCCACCTTCCCCTCCCCTGCCCTCTTGGGTATTTGAAAGCACAAAGACTGCCTCTCCATCATTCATCCAACCTTAAAAGGTAACAGGTTTGTCAGGGTCAACTCATCCATTGCCCCTTCATCAATCAGCCAAAGCCACAGCTGAGCAGGGCAGTATGTGTGTGCATTACCCCACTGTACAGAGCTAGCGGCAGTTGGACAGAGGACACAAATGCCCAGATTCATAAGGCAAGTCAGATGTTCCAGCACTTGGGAGGCTGGAGCAGAGTTCAAGGCCAGACTGAACTACAGTTACTTCAAGGACAGTCTGAATTACACGGTGAAACCCAATTTTTTTTTTCTACCAGGAATCAAACTCGGGACCTTGTGCTTGTCAGACAGGTGCTGCACCGCTGAGCAATATCCCTGGCAGACCCATCTCAAAACATCAACAAAAGCAAGTTCACAAGGCAGAAGTGAGGCAATGGCAAATCCAGGACCTCAAACTTTCTTAGCAGTTCTTCTGATTCCTCACACTAACTTGCTAAGAATACTGCCCGTGAAAACATTACATTCTTAATTACTTAAAAACAAAAACAAAAACAACAAAACAAATTAAAAAAAAAATTACTTACCTAAAAACAGGAATATAGACTGGGGGGTATAGCTTAGTGATACAGTGCTTGCCTAACATCCATAAGGCCCTGGGCTTCATCTACAGCTTTATAAAAAAATAAAAAAATAGAAACACAGGTCCAGACATGAACATTTCTTTTTAAGTAAAAAGGAAAAAAAAAAAAAAAAAAAGACTGGAAGGAGTAGATATGGTGGTGGACGCCTATAATTCCAACACTCTGGGAAGCTGAGGTAGAAGGATCATGAGTTCAAGCCCAACCTAGAAAATTCAGCAACTTAGAGAGACCCTGTCCAAAAATTAAAAAGTAGAAAAGGGCTGGATGTGGCTCAGTGTGAAGGCCCTGTGTTCAATTTCCAGTTCAACAAAAGAAGCAAAGGATTAGAAACACATACTTTATTGGGATTTGTTTTTGTTTTTGTTCTTTTGAGACAAGTCTCACTATGTAATCCAAGTTTGCTTTAAATTTATGCTGATTCTCCTGCCTCAGCCTCTACAGTTCTGGGATTGGAGGAGTGTGCCACCAGGCTGGGCTAAGAAGACACACTATAAAATACTGAAACAATTACCTCTGAGCAAACAGGATTATGGATAATCTGCTTTTTCTGTGTTTACGCATATGAGTATGCTTTTATAATTCACAAAGAACCCACGTACAGCAAAGAGATAGTCTTGAAGAACTTTTTTTTGGAGGGTGGTGTTTATTTGGGGGGTTTTGGTATTGATACTAGGGATTGAACCTAGGACTTCATGAGTGCTAGGCAAGCACTCTACCACTGAGCCACAGTTCCAGTCTTACTAAATTACTCAGGCTGGCCTCCAATTTACAACCTCCTGCTTCAGCCTCCTGAGTATCTGGGATTATAGGCATGCAGAACCATACCTGGCAAGAATTCTTTTTTTTTTCTTTTTTAAGAATTCACAGCCGGGCGTGGTGGCGCACGCCTTTAATCCCAGCACTCGGGAGGCTGAGGTAGGCGGAGCGTTGTGGGTTCGAGGCCGGCTTGGGCTACAACGCGAGCGCAAGGCCGGCCTGAGCTACATAGTGCGACCCTGCCTCAAAAAAACCAGGGCCGGGAGTTTGGTTCAGTGCCTTAAGCACCTGCTCTGGCAGGCGCAAGGTTGTGAGTTCAATCCCCAGTGCCACAAAAAAAAAAAAAAAAAAAAAAAAAAAAAAAAAAAAAAAAAAAAAAAAAAAAAAAAAAAAAAAAAAAAAAAAAAAAAAAAAAAAAAAAAAAAAAAAAAAAAAAAAAAAAAAAAAAAAAAAAAAAAAAAAAAAAAAAAAAAAAAAAAAAAAAAAAAAAAAAAAA
>RJWM01014552.1:0-26099 GCA_004363535.1 Dasyprocta punctata | reverse complement strand
CACATATTTTAAGAGAACATATGTTACTAAAATCTTCTCTTAAAATATATAAAATTATAAAATTGATACATATAAATCTAAGCACCTCAAAAAAAATGAGACAAAAAGAAAAGAAAAAAAACCATGAGAAAACATTTTTTAAAAACCAAATTTGACTCTAACACTAGAATCTCAGTTTAACAACTTAAACAAGTTACACATTCCTTACAAAAGATATTAGAGACAGGATGATAAAGAAACATAGACTTCTTTTCTAGCCATTCGTGTACAAGGAAACACTAATAAAAATTTTCTTTCACATAGGCTATTAAAAAAAACTACCCTGCTTATTAAGTTTATTCATTCCACATGTCAGAAAGGAAAAGCCTATATTGGTTCCTTCCTGCCTTAAGGTATTAGAACAGAATGTCTCCAATATGAAGGCATTATATCAAGCAAATCACTAAAAGAGAATAGCCAGAAAATCAAATGACTTAATTAAAAGATTTTTTTTTCCTTTGGAAAAAGCATCCCTACTATCACTTATTTTTTCAAACAATGGGAAAATACGCCAAATATTGCAGGGCATTAGTTGAGTAAAAAAAAGACTCTATAGGATCAATAGTAGAAAAAACAACTTAGTCTTCCCTTTATATATCAAACTCAAATTCATGATGATCTGCACATCCTGAACATCTGGATCTTCAGGTCCCTAACTTCGGAGAAATAAGTCAAGGACTTGGCTATTTGGTGTCAAAAACAGGCAGAATCAGCCAGGCATGGTGGCACACACCTGAGATCGCAGCACTCAGGAGGCTGAGGCAGGAGGATCACTGTGAGTTTGAGGCTAGCCTGGGCTACACAGTGAGTTCCAGACCAGCCTGAACTGCGTAGCAAGATCTGTTTCAAAAACAAAAACAAAAAGGACAAAAACAAGCAGAATTAAACTGGGATCTAAACCAAGCCATTCTTAGATACAAGAAAGCAAATGAGAATATCAAACTACCTGTACTTAATTAGGTAATTTATGCTTATATAAAATATTAGGGTGGTTGCCGGGCATGGTGGCGCTCGCCTTTAATCCCAGTACTCGGGAGGCTGAGGTAGGAGGGGTGTTGTGAGTTTGAGGCCTCCTTGGGCTACAGTGCAAGCGCAAAGCTGGCCTGAGCTACATAGTACGACCCTGCCTCAAAAAAAACCAGGGCCGGAAGTTTGGCTCAGTGGCTTACGTGCCTGCCTGACAGGTACGAGGTTGTGAGTTCAATCCCTGGTGCCGCAAAAAAAAAAAAAAAAAAAAAATTAGGGTAGCAAAATGACTGTCTTAGTGTCACTGTGATTTCTGAAAAGCAGCAGATCAGAATATGTATTTCCCAAGGGGTTGAGATACCAAATACACTTAACAGGGATTTTGTAATAGGTCTATTCTTTTCAAAAGTTTTGCAAATAATATTTATTTATTTATTTATTCTTGTGGTGCTGGGGCAAAGGCTACTTTTTAAAATGTTATTGCTAGTCGGGCATAGTGGCGCAGGCCTTTAATCCCAGCACTCAGGAGGCTGAGGTAGGTGGAACATTGTGAGTTCGAGGGCGGCTTGGGCTACAACGCCAGGGCAAGGCTGGCCTGAGCTACATAGTGCGACCCTGCCCCAAAAAACTAGGGCTGGGAGTTTGGCTCAGTGGCTTAAGCGCCTATCTGGCAGGTGTGAGGCTGTGAGTTCAATATCCAGTGCCGGGCGTGGTGGCGCACACCTTTAGTCCCAGCACTCAGGAGGCCGAGGTAGGTGGAACATTGTGAGTTCAAGGCCGGCTTGGGCTACAATGCCAGTGCAAGGCCGGCCTGAGCTACATAGTGCGACCCCACCTCAAAAAACTAGGGCTGGGAGTTTGGCTCAGTAGCTTAAGCGCCTGTCTGGCAGGTGCGAGGTTGTGAGTTTGATCCCAGGTGCCACAAAAAAATATATATAAATAAAAAAATAAAATGTTATTGCTGGACCACAATAAACAGACAATTGAAAAACACACCCACACAAGGAGTTACTGCTAGTGGAATCTATCCTTTTGGAGGTTCCAGATGGAGATTTAAAAAAAAAAAAAAAAGCTCTCTACTAATTGTGGCCAAGATTCCCTGGTACTTAGTGCCAGGGCCAGGATATTAACCCAGATGTCCCAGCCAAATACAAGGTTGGTTAAGTACACTCTACCAATCCAAAAAAAAAAAAAAAAAAAATTCTCCTTCTGTTCCTTTGATTGAAATATGAAAATGTACCCTGAAATTTTCAGAGTTCCATCAATCAATATGTTTTCCTTTAAAAGTGCACTGTAGAGCCAGGCATGATGGCACACTCCTGTAATCCCAGCACTCGGGAGGCTGAGGCATAAAGATCGTTGCAAGTTTGAGACCAGCCTGGGCTACAAAGTGACCCAAGGCCAGTCTGAACTACATAGTGAGACCCTGTCTCAAAAAAAAAAAGTGCACTGTAACCGAAATGCTGATTTAAAGCATATGAATTGAGTTCTACCTATATGGAACCATACTACATTTATTGAAAGTATGCATTCAATGCAGTCAGGCATGGTGGCACATGCCTATAATCCCAGCAGGAGGGATTTCCATGATTTCAAGGCCAGTCTGGACTACATAAGGAGTTCAAAACATGCCTGAACTACACAGCAAGACCCTATCCCAAAAAAAAGTATCCAAGATGCATAATAGGTTAAGGCCTCCCTAAATAACTATCTAAAACATTCAAGTCCAAGCTGGGAGTAGTGGCGCAAGCCTTTGATCCCCGCACTCAGGAGGCTGAAGTAGGAGGAGCCTTGTGAGTTCGAGGCCAGTTTGGGCTACAACAGGAGCACAAGGCGGGCCTGAGCTACATAGTGCGACCCTGCCTCAAAAAAACTAGGGCCAGGAGTTTGGCTCAGTAGCTTAAGTGCCTGTTTGGCAGGTGCAAGGTTGTGAGTTCAATCCCCAGTGCCACAAAAAATAAAATAAAAAATAAAACATTCAGGTCCAGCCCAGGATTTAGCTCAGTGGCATAAGCACCTGCATGGCAGGTACGAGGTTGAGCTTTCAATCCCTGGTACCAAAATAAATAAATAAATAAATAAAATAAAACAAAACATTCAAGTCCAAATAAATAAATAAAAACTAATGTCCAGAATACTGACTGATACTGCTTCCCAATTAATACTGAAAAGACTTACATAAATGTCTATATCAAATATACAGTTTGAACCATGAAACTTTTTTTTTTTTTTTTTTTTTTTTTTTTTTTTTTTTTTGCGGCACCAGGAATTGAACTCGCAACCTCGCACCTGCCAGGGCAGGCGCTTAGGTCACTGAGCCAACTTCCCGGCCCTAGTTTTTTGAGGCAGGGTCGCATTATGTAGCTCAGGCCGGTCCTGCACTCGCGTTGTAGCCCAAGCCGGCCTCGAACTGACAACGCTCCTCCTACCTCAGCCTCCCGAGTGCTGGGATTAAAGGCGTGCGCCACCACGCCCGGCTGAACCATGAAACTTTTAAGACTAAAAAGACTAATTGCTGCCAGGAGCACAATTCTGGGAGAAAACTATACATGCAAATATCATAAGGAGGGCTCCCAAAATGCAAAGATCCTGAATAGATGCACACAAACAGGAAAGCATACACTCAACATCAAGAATGAACATGGGCCAGGAATGGTGGTGCATGCCTATAATCCCAGCATTCAGGAGGATTACTTGAGTTCAAGGTCAGTCTGGGCTACATAGTGAATTCAGGACCAGCCTGAACTACATAGCAAGACCCTGTCAAAAAAAAAAAAAAAAAAAAAAAAGAGGCTGCATGAGCTAGACTTAGGTCAGACACTTCCTTGAGACTCTACTACCATAGTATGTATACACTGCTTAAAATAACATAAACCAGGGTTCAATTTCTAGCCATATTCACTAGCTGTACGGCCTTTTAGACAAGTTAGTAAAATTCTTTTAGTCTTAGGCCTCAGTAGTTCCTTCCATCTTTACCATCATCTAAATATCAAAGATGTGGCATAAAATTACTCTGCATCTTTTATTATTTTTAAATAGTTTAACAAACATATTTTAAGGACAGTAGCCTGTAAAGCCTTAAATTATTTGTCCCTTACAAGCTTTTCACTCCAAGACATTTGCACTTGTTTCTTCTTCCAAGTGTTTACTTCCCTCTGGGAACAACATTCTTCAACTTGTTTTTGTCTCTATTTACAAGTCACATTTTCAGTTATTTCCATTACTGTAATCTTTATCCCCAAAAACTTCACATTCCTCCTTACCTCTTTTTTTTCCTTATCATGTATCATTTTCTAACATACAATATAGACACTTAGTATGTTTATTGTCTTAGTATGTTTATAGATAAAGGGGAGTACCAGGAGAACAAGTATTTGTCTGTTTTATTCATCGCTGTGTCACCAGCCTCTTGAAAGGCACCTGGCACACAGTAGATGGTTCAATAAATATCTGTGTGAGTACTAAATGAAACCTCATTACAACCCACAGACAGTACACCATAGTTCATAAGCTGCCATTCATGGGTGGGGGTGCAGGGTAATCACACTCTAACAATAAAGAGAACTACGGCCTGGCCAGGACTAATAAACAACACACTCTACTCTTCTGATCAGTGAAAAACACACTTGACCTTCTACCTCAAGGAGGAAACAAGTTACAGGTATTTGGGTGGTGGAAATTTACAGGAGGTAAAAAGTCACTTCAGTTAACAATATAAAGTTTTCTTTTACTATAAATATTAAACCATCTTGTGTTACCACACTACCTTGTTTTTGTCTCTAGCTTTGACGTCTATAAAACTAATGTTGAGGGGTTGAAAGTGGGGTTCAGAGGCAGAAACAAGCTTAGTGTGAGCAAAGTTCCGGGGCTGGGAATGTAGCTCAATACCCAGAACTAGCCCCTCCCAAAAAAAGCTTTATGGTCCTCATATTTTTCATTATCAAATAAGTGTTCATGGAGTATATGAAAGTTGCAGAAGCCAGGTGCAGTGCTGCATGCCTGTAATCCCAGCACTTGTAGTGATCTCCCAGCACTTGAAGGAGATCACTACAAGTTTGAGGCCAGCCTGGGCCACAAAGTGAATCCAAGTCCAGTCTGAATTGCATAGTGAGACCCTGTTTCAAAAAACAAAACAAAACAAACAAACAAACCCAAAAGTCTGTAGAATTCTGCAGTGGATCCCATAAAATGAAGTACAACTCTCCATATCACTGGTATATATTCTCAGAAGACCAGAAATTCATCTGTAAATAACCAACATGTGACAAATTCAAAGGTGACTACTTTTGTATGGGATGAAGAGGACCAATCCCAACAGACAGCATTTAAAAAGAGCCAAAAAAGAAAAAAAGGAAAAAAGCAAGAGCCTGGCAAGAGGTGTAGTACAGTGGCAGAACCATTTGCATATGTGAGCCCCAGGTTCCATCTCCAGCACCATTAAGAAAATAAAAACAAAAACTAGAGCCAAACATTACTGAGTTAGTTCTCAGGCATCTTAGGTCACACAGGATGTGAAAGACTCAATGTTAGACATTAGGTTATATGCCAAAAGGATAGCAAGTCCAAGGAGAGCCCTGACAACATAGCAAGACTGTCTCTCAAAATTTTTTCTTTTGGTGGGGGCACCAGGGATCGAACTCACAGCCTCACACCTGCCAGACAGGCGCTTAAGCCACTGAGCCAAACTCCCAGTCCTGGTTTTTTGAGGTAGGGTCGCACTATGTAGCTCAGGCCGGCCTTGCGCTCACGTTGTAGCCCAAGCGATCCTTGAACTCACAACGCTCCACCTAACCTCAGCTTCCCGAGTGCTGGGATTAAAGGCGTGCACCACCCTGCCAGGCATTGTCTCTCAAAATTAAAAAAAAAAAAAAAGTTAAAACGTTCAAATGGGAAGGGGAATAAGGAGTGGGGGAAGGAAGAAAAGGATTTTAAACAGAGAACAGAAGGGGGAAAAAGGAAACAAAGTTTCTGTAAATGAGGGGACTAGGGATGGAAGGGAGGGGAGGGGACTGGGAAAAAAAGAAGTACCAAGATATGTGCAGGTACAAATTCCCTATGATGAATGTTATCAGTATGTATACCTCAAATGTGCCAATAAAAAAATGAAGATAAGGGTTGGAGATGTATCTCAGTGCAAGGCCCTGGATTTGAGTCCCAGTACTGCCAAGAAAAAGAAAAAAAAAAAAAAAAAAAAAAAAAAAAAAGATACACAGAAAGACCATCAAATTCTAAACTCCTTGAGAACCGAAACCAGACTGGCTCATGCTGTGGCCAAGCAACAATGAAAGAGTAGGAAAGGAGCCAATCGTGGTGGCGCATGCCTGCAATCCCAGCACTTGGGAGGCTGAGGCAGAAGGATCTCAGCAAGCTTGGGGCCAGCCGGAACTACACAACAAGGCCCTGTCTGAAAAGAAAAAAAGTAGGAAAGGAAACAATTCTGATCTTCAGACAGACATCTATGCAGGGTCCCACCCAGTTTCAATTTTTACAGTTTTGAACTAGGTAGGCCTGATGAGAAGCCCTTAGCCTATTTACTCCTTGCCTGCTTTCTCTGAACCTCAAAATCTGGGTACAAGCTGTTGGCCAAGCTATTGTCCACTCACTTTGCTAAAAGGCTGCCTTGCTCCCTGCCGGAATTTCACCACACTGGTGAAATAACTGTGCACCTGGAGTCAGAAAACCTGAGCACAAATCTTGCCGACATCACTTATTAGCTGTATGGCTCTCAAATTACTTGACCTTTCTATGCCCTTTCTGTAAAATAGGGATAATGACAACACCCTTAGAGGGTTTGGTTGAGTCAAAGAGATAAAACCCAGGATGCAAGACTTGCCCAGAGCCTGACCACAGAAGCCCTCGATAAAAGTTAATTGTTATTATTTCCACAGGGGAGGAAACGCCCCCAAGGCTGAAGACCGTCTGCAAAAAGGTTATCATTAAATGGGAAAGCCAAACACTGCTCTCCTGCTGACTCGTGGACACTATCGGTTATAGTACTAATAATACAAATCCCAAGATCAAAACAGCAGCAGGCACAGCACGGATACTTACGGCGCTCTAACCGGCCAGCCAGCCCTAACCTAAAAGAGGAAGAAGTCAACGCTGCTGAATCACACACACGGGCGCGCACGCAAGCAAACACACACACAAACACACACACACACACAGAGAAAAAATTACAGAATCTTCTCCACCCTCCTCTTTGAAAACCGTAATTGGCGCCCAAGTTTTGCTAAAAACAGGTATTTACACCAAATGCAGACTTAACGTGTAATTTCTTCATACCAAAGAGGTGGGGCTGAGAAGGAAAGACGGGGGTGGTGCTCGGCTCCTGCCAGATGGAAAAGCCACATGAAGTGGAGACAGCCGGATTCAGGGTTCACCCCCCGCCCATCAAAATCAGATTTCTGCAGCACAGGAGATCCAAATTCGGGGAAATCAAAAGGTTCTGCTTTTCCAATAAGCTCTGAACAAGTGTCATCTGTCTCCCGGGCCAATCCCCGGCCGCAGTAGCAGGTTCGAGTTACCCGGCGGCGGTGATTTCAGAGATCCGGTCCCCTCTCGTCTTCCACCTTCTCTAAGACTTACAGCCCCGCTCGGGAAGAAAACAAAAGCCGGGCAGATCGGGCCGGGCCGAGCCGGGGTGGCCAGGGCCGGGCGCGCTTCATTCCGGCTCGCGGGCACCGGCGGCAGGGCCCGAGGGAGGCGCGGGGGCGGGAGGAGGCGCCCGGGGCAACAGGTCCGGCCCGGGGCCCGACACCCCGGGGACCTGATCCCCCAGAGCCTCTCGGCGGAGGAGAGGATGGGTCGCGGCCAGAGCGCGCGCCGGGGCGCGGAGTCCACGCTCCATCTTGAGGCGCGCGGAGGACAGGCAGGCCCGGGTGCGCGCTAAGGGCCGGCAGAGGGTGGGCGCGCATGCCCGGGACCCCTGCCCTCCCAGGCGACCACTGTGTCCCCTCAGGGCCCGCCCGGTGCGCGAGGCTCGATACGCCCTCCCGGACGCCGGGCCCGACCGCGAGCGGCCAGCGGGGTGACAGGAGGCGGGAAGAGGACACGGTCAGGAAGGGGGAGGCCGCGCGCCCCGCTCACCTCAGACACCGCGGGTCGCCTCCACCTGCCCCACGGCAGCAGTAGGACCGCCGGCTGCGGACGCCGCCTTCCGACTCGTGGGCACCGACCGAGGAGAGTGTGACGAACCGCAGCCGCCGCGGGGCCGGGCGGGCGGGCGGACGCGCGCCTCCAGAAGACGACGCCGCGCGGCCCCTCCCCGCGCCCGCGCCCGCGCCCGCGCTCGCGCTCGCGCCACCGAGACCCCCCCAAGCCCCGCCCCTGACCGCCGCAAGCCCCGCCCGCGCCCTCCAGGCCCCGCCCCTGGCCCGCCGGTCCGAGCCTTCCCCTCGTCGGCCTTTAGCGGTCCCGAGCGCTCCCTCACTGCTTCTTGAGCCCGGGATAAAAGGGAGCAGAGGTGTGAAGGGCAGCCGAGAGCCCTGCACCGCGGGGCGCCTCGTCATCCCTTCGCGTGGCTCCCTGTTTCCTGCCAAGTGTTCCCGAACGCGCGCAGTCACACCTCCGCCGGCTGCTCAGGGCCCCGCGTGTCGGCCTCGGTCCCCGCCACGGGCCCGCGCCCAGAAGTCCTCGGAAACGAGTTGGAAGGCGCTGCCCACGGCGGGCTGGGCCGGGGGACCACGTCTGCTCTCCAGGAAAGCGCCGAGGGTCAGGACCCTCTGGAGCGAGCCCGGGGTGAGAAAAACCTCTTTCATTCGCCCAAGTGGCTTCTGCGCCACTTGGACCGAAGCCCAGGTTTCCGTCTCGCCGCCGCCGCTCCCCCCCGCCCCCAGCTTCGCGGAAAGCTTTTGTAAAGGAGCCCAGAGAGGACGCGACGGCAACCTGCTCGGCCGGGGAGCGGCCTGCATTTCGCTCCCACGGACCATGGCAACCCCAGGGGCCGTGCAGCAGGGCGGGAGCATGCGGCCGACCCGGAAGCCCGGGGGGCGGCGGCGGCGGCGGCGGGTGCGGATTCCTCCTTCCCGGTGAAAGGGAAGAAGCGAGAGCGTGACCTCCCCGGCTGATCCCCATTCAAAGCCCCGTGCTGCCCCGGCCCCAGGCAGCACGGAGAGGGGAGGAACCACGTGGAGAGGAAGGCCTGGACAGAGGCGTGTGTCTTAAAGGACACACAGTATTCTGCTATCTAATTCAACGTCGACCTGATATGCAAGTTGTACGGTCAGGGTGGCAGTGGTGTCCCCACGGATCCGGGATCCGTGTTCGTAATCTGAAAGGCACACCTCGCTTGGCCCCCGCCTCTGATCGCTCTTTTCACCTCTTAAAAAACAAGCGATGTACTCGCAAGTGCCCAAGAATAAGGCCAAGATGATAGGATTGACTACAGAAAGGAGATAAGGAAAATCATACCTAAAAATTGTTCTTTTTATTTTGATTCTTTGGGTTTGTTTTGTTTTGAGACAGGGTCTTGCAATGTAGTTCAGGCTGGCCTTGAACTCACTATGTAGCCCATGGTGGCCTGGAACACGCAAGCAACACACCTGCTTAGCCTGCCGAATGCTGAGGTCCACCTCCACTCCCAGCTTTATAAATTGGACTTTTAAAAAAGACTACAGTTGCTAGGATTCAGTGGAAGTTATTCAAGGTGATCCATATCCGCATTCCCTTGATTAATTAGGGCTACTTCTAGATCCATCGCACCCAGAATTCCTCAAGAATACTGTAAATTCACATTGGCTTACTTGCCAGAGCAGAAACATGACCCTAAGATAAAGGAACAAATTAAGAGAATTCAAAGAATGCTTAGACTATTCATTTTAGGGAGAAAAAACTAGGCTCATATCTATGAAATGGACCAGAATCCTTTTGTGGGGACTGGGCCACTTTTTCCTGGGGTTACCAGGCCTTCAAGAGAAACAAAAATGTCCCAGTTCTTGGAAATAATGTACCTGTCTCTCTTGAGGGCCCACAGTATTTAAGTGTGTACTTTTACATTTCTCTGTAATAGCTGGGCGTGGTGGCCTATGCGTATAATCTCAGTGGGCAGGAAGATCAAAGCAAGTCAGGGCCAGCCTGAGCTATGTAGTGAGTTTAAGACTGTCTTAAAAAAAAAAAAAAAAAAAAAAAAAAAATTCCCTAATGAGTACTTTCATGCCTCTGCAGAAAGGTGTCCTGAAAAATCTTTTTCCAGTCAGCAAACTTGCAATTTATCCTACAGGTAGGGTGGGTTTCGGTGCCTTCTCTTGGTGGGAGCTGCCTCACACCCTATCTGGTGACCTCTACTAATAATGAGGTGTAACCATAAACACTTCTGTTTTTTTTCTTTTTCCCTCTACTCATTCTGCTGACCATATCTTTATTAAAAATATCGTTGTGAGCCAGGAATAGTGGTGTATGCCCCAAGTCACAGCACTCAGGAGGCTGAGGCAGGATGATTGCCCATAGTTTAATGCCCATAGCCATGTTGCCTGGCCGCTTAGTGAGTTCGAGGCCAGCCTGAGCTACTGAACTATACATACTGAGACCCTGTCTCAAAAAAAAAGGGTACATATATGTTCACTATGTGTTAACTGGCATTAGTTTTCACTAAAAAAACTGTATTCCAATCTCATTTATCTGTACTACTGAGTGTTTAGAACCCCCTTCCATATTGTGATCAAGGTAGAGCCATAAAAATCGCAGGACTTCCACCAGGACTGTGACAACTCAGTCCCACAACAATGTCAGGCCTGGGACTAAAGAAATTGCTGAGCACTACTGCAAAATAAACACATGCTGTTTTTTGATGTGTTCACTGCTTTTCAAGTGTCTGTTGCAAAAGCTTGAGGACAGCTTAACTGCCTAGACTTTGGAAGATGAAAGGGAAATAGGAAACTAAGAAACAGGTCGTATGTGGTGGTGCATGCCTATAATACCATTGCTGAGGAGGTTGAGGCAGGAGGTTTGCTGTGAGTTCAAGGCCAGCCTGGTCTGCATAATGAGTTCAGGATCAGTCTGAACTACACGGCAAGACCCTGTCTCAAGAAACAAAAATAAAGAGAACAATGCAAAAATTTACTGGTTTTGGGATTAAAAGTAGGGAGGAGTGGGACTGAAAAACACTTGTATCTAAGAAACCCTGATGTTGGGGGGTTGTTTGTTTCTTTGTCTTTTTGAGACAGGATCTCACTATGCGGTTCAGGCTGGTCTTGAGCTCACTTTGTAATCCAGGTTGGTTTTGAACTTGCAACAATCCTCCTGCCTGAGTGCTGAAATTACAGGCGTTCACCACCACACCTAGCTGATGTTGATTTTTTGTTTTTTGCTTTATTTGTACCAGGGATTGAACTCATAACCTCATGCTTGCCGGCTAGGAGCTCAGGTGCTTTGCCACTGAGCTATATCCTCAGCCCTTTCTCACTTTTTTGGTACTGGGGAATTGTACATAGGCCTGACACTGAGCTACATCTTCAACCTCAAACTTTTTTTTTTTTTCTTTTTGAGACAGGGTCTCACTATGCAGTTAAGGCTGGCCTTCAGCCAGGGATTTAGCTCAGTGCACAAGCACCTGCCTGGCAAACGCAAGGTTGTGAGTTTGATTCCTGGTACCAAAAAAAAAAAAAAAAAAGACTGGCCTTGAACTCACTTTGGTATTTTTGTTTCTGGGTTTTTGGGAGAGTTAATTGTTTTGTTTGGGGGGTATTGAGATCGCATCTAGCTATAGTTCAGGCTGCCGCTGAAGTCACTATATAGCCCAGGCTGGCCTCAAATTTGGGGCAATCCTCCTGCCTCTGCCTCCCAAGTGCTGAGATTACAGGTATGCACCACCATGCCCAACATGGCCTTAAATTGCCCTCAAACTCACAGCAGTCCTCAGCCTCAGCCTCCTGAGAGCTGGGATTATGTGCATGCACTACCCACTACCATGCCTGGCCCACCTTTTTTTTTTTTAAAGACAGGGTCCTACTAAATTGCCCAGTCTGGGCTCAAAGTTGTGATCCTTTTGTCTCACTCAACCTGTGGAATAACTGGGATTACAATCACATCTTCAGCCTGTATTTCATTTCTTAAAACCATGTGCATGTATTTTTTAATTTCTTTAAAAAATAGGAGATACTGAATTCCTCATTTAAAGTAAGTAGAGAATATTCTCCGCAAAATGGTAGGTGTTTACTGGGCTTGGTGGCACATGCCTGTAATCCCAGCACTCTGAAAGGCTAAGATAGGAAGATCTCAAATTCAGACCCAACCCAGGCAATTTAGTGACTTAGCAAGACCTGATCTCAAATAAAAATAAACCACCCTGCATGGTGGGATTACCCCTGTAATCCCAGCACTCAGGAGGCTGAGGCAAAAGCTCGCTGCGAGTTCTTTTGAGTTCGAGTCACCCTGGACTACAAAGTGAGTTCAAGGCCAGCCTAAACTACATAGTGTGACTCTGTCTCAAAAGACAATAAATAAATAAATAAATAAATAAATAAATAATAAATAAAAGTCTCAGTGTGAAGGCCCTGGGTTCCATCCCTAGTACTGCAAACAAACTAAATAAGAGGATGCAAAGCCTGGGCTGACTGAGCTAGCCTGCAGTCCCAGCTCCTCAGGAGGGGACAGGAGGAATCCTTGAGCCCAGGAGTTCCCAACCAGCCTGGCAACGTAGCTAAACAAAAAGTATAATGCCCTCTACCAGCACTCCTTTCTCCAGAAACAGTTACAGCTGGGTGTGGTGGCACACACCTGCAATCCCAGCACTTGGTAGACTGAGGCAGGAGGATCAGCCCAACTTCAAGGCCAGCCTGGGCTAGGTAGCAAGATCTTGTCTTAAAAAAAAAGAAAGGTAGCTGGACGTGGTGGCACACGCCTTTAATCCCAGCACTCAGGAGGCTGAGGTAGGCGGAGCATTGTGAGTTCAAGGCCGGTTTGGGCTAGAATGCCAGCACAAGGCCGACCTGAGCTACATAGTGCGACTCTGCCTCAAAAAACTAGGGCTGGGAGTTTGGCTCAGTGGCTTAAGCGCCTGTCTGACAGGCGCAAGGTTGTGAGTTCAATCCCTGGTGCCGCAAAAAAAAAAAAGCCCAGGGATTTAGCTCAGTGGCTTAAACACCTGCCTGGCAGACACAAGGTTGTGAGTTTGATCCTCGATACTAAAAAAAAAAGAAGAATAATATTGTAAATAACTGTGTTTTGTTTGACTTATTTTTTGTTGTTGTTTAATTTTTTTGTTGTTGTTTATTTGATTTTTTTTGGTGCCGGGGATTGATCAAACAACTTCATGTTTGCCAGGCTTGTGCCGCTGAGCCAAATTCCTGGCCCCTTCGTTGTTTTAAGAACAACAGATGTTCATTACATAAAACTAAGGCAAGCAAAAAGGAAACAAAATGGTGATAATCCACATCTGGAGAAAATTACTGTAAATAATGTTTTTCAATTAATTCTTTACTGTTTAGAAAGATTTTAAATCTTGTAGTAATGCACTTACAGTTCTCATCAGCATTCAGGGACAGCGCAAGATGAAATTGTGGTTGACGAGTACTCTGGAAATTGTTCTAGATGTGAAGATTTATAGAGCTTTTAAAATAGAAATGAAATAAATACTGTCAGGACAGAAACACTTTCTAAATTAAAAGCAAGTGTAGTCCAGGCTGTCCTTAAACTCAGTATGTAGCCCAACTTGCCCTCAAACTTGGGGCAATCCTGCCTCAGACTCCCGAGTGCTGGAATTACAGGTATGTGCCATCATGGCCAGCTTTGCATTCTTGAAAATTTGTAAGAGTAGATTTTCACACACACACAAAAAAATTAATACACACATGTTAAGTACCTTGAAATCAAAGTGTTATATATGTAACATCATGTAGTATAATATAAATATGGTTTTTACTCGGCAATTAATACATTAAAAATAAAAAATGTAGGCAGCTGTGTCGGTGCACACCTGTAATTCCATTGTAGCATTCAGGGGACTGAAGCAGGAGGATCTTGAGCTCTTGACTATAGAGTGAGTCACTATCTCAAAAATATAAACAGAAACCCTTCTAACTCCTAAGAGACAGGCCTTTCCTAAATCCATTTTCACTATGCTGTTTTTTATATTACACCCACTTTCATTAGCAGTGTTACCAGAACCAGAGTCAAGTCAATTTATGTAATTCACTCATTCCACAAATTCTGCTGAATTCCAGGTGCTAGTCCCAAGCCTGGGTATGCAGCCCTGAAGGACAAGTTCCTCTGACTCACTGCTGTCTGCCTAGCTGAATCAGGGCGGGGCATCACTGACCCAACAGGTCCCCTGATTTAATGCCCAAGATGGGTGGCAGCCACCAGACCACAACCTTGTCAGTTTCATTTCCGCTCCAATTAAAAATGCAGGAGCTCAAAGTTGACTGAGCATAATGAAAATGTTTATGTCTGATGTTTTGGGAGAGGTAGGTTGCTAGGGCTGGTTCATTTAGTCAAAAGGCAATTCATCTGAAATCCTAGATACTCAGGAAGCTGAAGCAGGAAAGTCTCAAATTCCAGGCCAGCCTAGGTGACTTAGCTACTTAGCAAAATCCTGTTTCAGAACAAAAAAGGGCTGGGGATGTAGCTCAGGGCAAAGGCTCTGGGTTCAACTCACAATACAGCAAAAAACAATCATCAAAATAAAATGGGCTGGGAGCCGGGCGTGGTGGCACACGCCTTTAATCCCAGCACTCGGGAGGCTGAGGTAGGCGGAGCGTTGTGAGTTCGAGGCCGGCTTGGGCTACAACGCGGCACAAGGCCGACCTGAGCTACATAGTGCGACCCTACCTCAAAAAAAACCAGGGCCGGGAGTTTGGCTCAGTGGCTTAAGCGCCTGCCCTGGCAGGCGCGAGGCTGTGAGTTCAATCCCCGGTGCCGCAAAAAAAAAATAAATAAATAAAATAAAATAAAATAAAATAAAATGGGCTAAGCTGGGCGTGGTGACGCACACCTTTAATCCCAGCACTCGGTAGTCTGAGGTAGGAGGAGCGTTGTGAGTTTGAGGCTGGCTTGGGCTACAACACGAGCACAAGGCTGGCCTGAGCTACATAGTGCGACCCTGCCTCAAAAAACCAGGCCCAGGAGTTTGGCTCAGTGTCTTAAGTGCCTGTCTGACAGGTGCGAAGTTGTGAGTTCAATCCTGGTGCTGCAAAAAATATATAAATAAATAAATAAATAAATAAAATGGGCTACAGATGTAGCTCACTGCTCTTTGGGTTCAATCCTCAGAAGAGCCAAAAAATCAAAGCAAAGCAAAATAAGTGACCCAGTCAAAGTCAGGCAGTCAAAATACAAAGAAAGTGACCAAAAGTATAAATCCCACAAAATTAATTTTATCATTGAAATCAGTTAAGGCTACTGTGTCGCTCTTGCTTCAGCAGCTCATATACTAAACTGAGAATGATACAAGATTAGCATGGGCCCTACACAAAGATGACATGAAAATTCATGAAGAGTTTCATATTAAAAAAAAATTATTGTGTCTACTTTACGCAATGTGGATGGCAGTGGTTTCATAGGATTTATTTATTCATTTAGGTTTTTTTTCAGACAAGGTCTTGCTTTGAGCTTACTATGTAGCCCTGGCTGGTCTGGAACTCTTAGCAATCCTCCTGCTTCAGCCTCCTGAGGGCTGGAATCACAGGCATGCACCACCATGCTCAGCTCAGAGAATTGTTTTTAAAAGCAAAATGTTTGAAAGAATGACAAAGTACTAAGTTTAAATCCAAGCAATCACTTCCCAAAGGGAAACGTGACAAAAGCAGTTGTGGGTGCCCATGCCACAATCGGGGTACCACATGCCGTGATGTCAGCTGTGTGCCTGGCCTTCTCCACAGCCTGCCGCGTGTGCCCACAGCCTCTCACGGGCAGGGTTTGGGGCGGACCCCTCAGAAAGCTCCTAGCACAGACAGTTCAAGGATTCTGTGACTTTATCCAGCAAAGCAAAAGATCTGTGAAATCAGTGATTGATCCGTCAGTTTTAATCCAACAAATATTTGCTGACTGGATGAAAAGTTGATTCTATCTTCCATCAAGCTAGCTCTAGGACATGTGTACACATCAAGCCAACTCCAGGATGTGTGCATACATGAACACAGCCACACTGGTCACCTGAACCAAAAAGTGGGCACAGCTCAAGTATCCATCACCTCACTAGTGGGGAAACAAACGGGGTACACAGGTACAAAGGAATATTACTCGGGCATTAAAACATGCTGACCAGGCATGGTGGTACACACCTATAATCCCAGCACTCAAGGCTGTAGCAGGAGGATCGCCAAAAGTTCCAGGCCAGTCTGGGTTACATGATAAGTCCAAGTTCAGCCTGGACTACACAGTGAGACCCTGTCTCAAAAACAAACAACATACTGACACATGCTACCACCCCTGATGACCCTCAAAAATACTGTGCTGAGTGCGAAGTCAGATACAAGCCAAAGTTATACTTCAATGGTCAAGTGAGAGGCCCTGGGTTTGATCCCCAGCACCCCCCAAAAATGTTAAAGCCATGTTAACCAGTTTTGTTGTCGTTCTTATTGTTTGTGTGGGTTTTTTTTGTTTTGTTTTATTTTGTTTTGAGACCGGATCTTGTGGTATATCTGGGCTGGCCTTGAACTCAGTGATCTTCCTGCCTCAGCCTCCTGAATGCTGGAATTACAGGCATTCACCACCACACCTGGTGTTTTATTACCAAACTAACTTCACTGATTTCATGCATCACTGTCTGTGCGAGTAGATGTGTATGTGTCTTCTTGTGTATACATTATCAGACTTGAAGAAGGCCAGTTGGAAGCACACAGAATTAATGGTTGCAAGCAAAACTCATATTGGGATGTCTTGGAGAAAATACATTAAACATAAAAACCAAACTGAAACTGGGCTTGGTGATGCATGACTGTAATCCCAGCGCTCTGAACAGAGGCTGAGGCAGGATTGATCCCAGCCTGTACTATTTAGCAGTGTAGTAAGACCCTGACTCGAAAAATAAAATAAATAAAAAAGGCTGAGGATATCTATCAGTGCATTCACCCCCTAGCACCACACACACACACACACACACACACACACACACACACATACACAAAGGTTAAACTGGGCTTAGTGATGCTCAATGGGACACTGAGGCAGGAAGATTACAAGTTCAGGACCAATTCGCCTTATTAAGACCTTGCCTCAAAGCTATATAGTGCGACCCTGCCTCAAAAAAACTAGGGCTGGGAGTTTGGCTCAGTGGCTTAAGTGCCTGTCTGGCAGGCACAAAGTTGTGAGTTCGATCCCGGTAGCACAAAAAAAAAAAAAAAAAAAAAAAAGACCTTGCCTCAAAATAAAAATTAAAAAGAGGTCTGCAGATGTAGTTCAGTGCAGAGGTCCTGGGTTCAATTCTCTGTACTAAAAAAAGATTTTAAATTATTTTTCCTTTTTTCCCTGATTGGATCCTGTCTTAGGTGCTGTGCTTCTTCATTGCTGGGACAAAATACCTGACACCCACAATTTAAGGAATAGTTTATTTTGACTCACAGCTTGTAGAGGCTTCAGCCCACAGTCAGCTGGCTTCAGGGCAGCCTGCGTGGAGAAGGCTTGCTTATGGCATGGCTGAAGGAAGCAGAGAGATCAAGGGAGGAGGAGGGAGACACATATAACCTTCCAGGCCACGCCCCCAGGACCCCCTCCAACCAGGCTTCACTTCCCAACATGCCACTCAGCTATCAGCTCATCAGAGGGCCCGTCCACTGGTGAGTATCACACCCATGATCCAGTCACTTCCTCAAAGCCCTCTGTGAGCACGTGAGGCTTTTGGGAGGGCCATCTAGAGACAAACCCTAACGTTTCACCTTGGGTCTCAAAAGACTCATGCACATTCCTTTATGCGGAATGCATTTAGTCCATCTGTAATAGTTACCAAAGTCCTAATAGTTCCAGCATTGCTGAAAAGGCCAAGTCAAGAGTCTCCTCTGAGATATATGTGCACCTATGTTTATAGCTGCCCAGTTCATAATAGCTAGATCTTGGAAACAACCTAAATGCTCCTCAACTGAGGAATGGATAAAAAAGATGTGGTATTTCTGTATAATGGAATACTACTCAGCTATAAAGAATGATAAACTAAACATTTTCACTCTTAAATGGATGAGTACTGAAAATATACTTCTCAGTGAAATAAATAAGCCACACATATGTAACCATCACATTGTTGCACTTGTGTGATGAACTGAAAGAAAATCTATATATATAAAAAATTAGTTAAGACAGTTAAAAAGAATTTTGAGTGAAAAGTAGTTTTCTCAGGGTCATTTCAGATTTCATTTTTAATGTGAAATGTTTATTTGAAAATAATAGAGCAATCATAACAAAAAATATAGTCATCATATAGCTGGTTTCTCTTGATTCATTGAGGCAAAAGTGTTGTGCTAAGAATTTTTTGGATAATGTTTCATGTCTATATCTTTTATCCTAAACAATTTCTGTAAATGTAATAATATGCAATGTGCTGATGATTGTTACTCTCTTATTGGTTGGTTGTGAAATTGGTTTGCTTTGGTTTCTTACTTTCCTTTTGTTTAAAATTTTTAAAAAAAGTCTCCTCTGAGATGTAAGGCAAACTCTTAGCAATGAGGTCCTGTAAAAATGCAAAGAAAAGCCGGGTGTGGTGGCGCACACCTTTAATCCCAGCACTGGGGAGGCTGAGGTAGGAGGAGCATTGTGAGTTTGAGGCCCACTTGGGCTACAACGCAAGCACAAGGCCGGCCTGAGCTACACAGTGCGACCCTGCCTCAAAAAACCAGGGCTGGCCGGGCGTGGTGGCGCACGCCTTTAATCCCAGCACTCGGGAGGCTGAGGTAGGCGGAGCGTTGTGAGTTCGAGGCCGGCTTGGGCTACAAAGCGAGCACAAGGCCGGCCTGAGCTACATAGTGCGACCCTGCCTCAAAAAATCCAGGGCCGGGGGGAGTTAGGCTCAGTGCCTTAAGCGCCTGCCCTGGCAGGCGTGAGGTTGTGAGTTCAATCCCCGGTGCCGCAAAAAAAAAAAAAAAAAAAAAAAAAAAAAAAACCAGGGCCGGGAGTTTGACTTAGCGGCTTATGCGCCTGCCTGACAGGCACGAGGTTGTGAGTTCAATCCCCGGTGCTGCAAAAAAAAAGAAAAGAAAAGAAAAATGCAAAGAAAGTTAAGCACTGCCCATATACAAAAGCACAGGATAAACACTCCCAGACCGAAATGGGGAGATTTAGCGGGGAATGGAGAGGAATGGGACCAATGCAAGACGGAAATCCAGCAGGGCAAACATTGAACCCTGTAGCTCCAGGTCCAGTGTCCAGGGCAATATGTGGCAAGATGTGACCCTGTCCTGTTCCAAAGGGCTTGGGCGGCCCTGTCCCTACGGCAGCCCTCAGGGGCTCTCTGCTTGCAGCTTTCCTCAGAGGATCCACATTCCTGGCTTCTCCAACCTCCTTCGGTCTCCACTGCACTCTCAGTTTCACTAGGACCACATGGATGATGCCATGGTCTGCTGCCAGCTGGAGCAGTAGCCAGGCCCTTTTGTGTCTTGCTGGTGGCTCCAGAGGCCTCCGAGTGCCTGAATGGCTGAACACAGTAAAGTGAATCACAGGGAATTGTTTCTATATAGCCCTTCTCCAACAGAGTGCCCTGGGGCTCTCTTCTCAAAGCAAAGTCCTTTGCCTTTGCAATGTTGAGCCCCGAAAGGATGGAGGCTTGCTGTTTCCTCACATTCCCTCCAGGCATTTTTCCTCTTGTCCTGTTCCAAAGTACTTTTTTGGTTTGTTTTTCTGTTTTGTTTGGGGTTGGTTTGGCTTGGTTTAGTTTGATTTGGTTTTGAGACAAGTTCTCACTGCATAATTCAGGCTGGCCTTGAACTTGCTGTGTAGCCCAAGCTAACCTCGAACTCACAGTGATCCTCCTGCCTCAGCCTCCTAAGTGCTGGGATTATAGGCATCTGCCACCATGCCTGGCCCCAGAGTACTTGGAATGAAAATTTTTTCAGCAACCCAGTTCACCTTTGCTCCATATTTTCAGGCCCTACTGTGTTTTTTGTTTGTTTGTTTGTTTGTTTTGGTACAGGGAATCGAACTCAGGACTTTGCACTTGTGAGGCAGGTGGGGGAGGTTTTGTTTGTTTGTTTATTTGTTTGTTTTTGTTTTTTTGAGACAAAGTCTCACCGCATGGTTCAGGTGGGCCTTAAACTCGCTATGTAGCCCCAGCTGGCCTCATGTGCACCCCTTTATGTATTCCAGGGCTGCTTCTCCAGCCAGCATCTCTAAACTGTTCCAAATTCCTCTAGCAAGCCAGTTTCAAAAATATCTGAACTATACAGTCAGGTAGTCACAGCAACAACCCTACTTCTGGTAGCGAAATCTGTCTTAGCTGCTTTCTCATCACAGAGACATGATATCTGACATTCATAACTTCAAGTGTGCTAATCACCCTTTCACCTCCAATCACCTCCCCTAAGCCCCACCTGCGAGTACAGAGGCTTGGGGGGGGCATCCAGGTATAAAGCATAATAGACCCCATTCTCAATAATAAGTCCTCTTGAGAGCCAGGCATGGTGGTGCACGCCTGTAATCCCAGCACTCGGGGGGCTGAGGCAAGAGGATCACCATGAGGTGGAGTCTAGCCTGGACTACATAAGTGAATTCAAGGCCAGCCTGGACTACATAGCAAGACATTATCTCAAAAAAAAAAAAAAAAAGTTGTCTTGAAAATGAGGGTAATTTAAGATTCAAGTCTTAGTACCACAAAAAAGAAAAAAGAAAAAAAAAAGCAAAGTAATCCCAGCATGGTAGCACACATGGCGGCTATAGAAATACTGCCAGTTCGAGACAAGGCTGGGCAATTTTAGCCCTGCTTTCAAAAAATAAAATATTCAAAGGCCTTGGGATGGAGCTGAAGGGTAGCATGCTTGCCTAACACATACAAAGCCCTGTGTTCTAATCACTTTAGTAACACACACACACACACACACACACACAACAAAGTTAAAATAATACTCCTAGCCAGGTGTGGTAGTGCCTGTAATCCCAGCAGCCAGGAGGCTGAGGAAGGAAGGTTGCTTTGAGTCTGAGGCCAGCCTACACAGTAAGTTCAAACACAACCTGGACTACACAGCAAGACCCTATTTCAAAAAAAAAGAAAGAAAGAAAGGAAGGAAGAAAGAAAGAAAAGAAAAGAAGAGTGTGCCTAATATGTCATATGTTTGTTTTGTTTGTTTTTTGAGACAGGGTCTTACTATGTAGCCCAAGCTGGCCTCAAAATCGTGGTGATCCTCCTGGGTCAGCCTCCTGAGTACTGGGATTCCAGATGTGTACCACCTTGCCTGGCATATGTTTTATTTTTTAAAATTAGCAAGGAAAGTAGATGATACGTATTTAGATGTTTAGAATATTTTTGAGGGCCGGGGATATAGCTCAGTGGCATGAACACCTCCCTGGCAAGTGCAAGGTCATGAGTTTGATCCCTGGTACCAAAAAAAAAAAAAAAAATTTTTTTTTTAAAGAAAAAAAATGGGATTGAATCCCAGGCTTCCCACACATGCTAGGCAAGCCCTCTACCACTGAGCTACATCCCCATCTCTTTTATTTTTATGTTTTTAAATATTGAGGATCCAAACCAGAGGTACTCTACCAGTGAACTACATCCCCAGCCAATTTTTAATTTTTAAATTGTCAGACAAGATCCTGTTAAACTGCCCAGGCTGGGCTCTAACTTTTGATCCTCCTGCCTCAGCATCCTGAATAGCTAGAAAACGTGCCAGCCACCACACCTGGCTGGGTTATCCACTTTTTTGAGGAGTGTATCTACTTTTAAATGTATAACCCAGTGGTGTTAGTTGTTTTCACAATGTTGTACCACCAAAAGTAAAACCTGCAGAGAAAAAAATGGCTTATTATCCCAATATTTTGAGTAACAAAAGATTTGTACAAATTCCTTTAGGTTCAACCAGGGGTGGTGCTGATATGTGCCTGTAATTCCAGCTATCTGGGAGGCTGAGGCAGGAGAATTGCAAGTTCAAGCCTGGCCTGGGCATTCTGGCAACTTAGTGACCCTGTCTCAACACAAAAAATAATAAAAGTGTGGGGGATGTAGCTCAGGACAGCAGCCCTGTGTTCAGTGCCCAGTACTGCAAAATTAAATATAATTCCTGTAGGCGCCACATGTCACAATCAGGATGTGTCCAACCAGAGTGCCCTCGATGCTGTTCAGAAGAGACCTCGATCTGGCTTGATGACTGACGCATGTGTGTGATCCCAGCACTCAGGAGGCTGAGGCAGAAGGATCACCATGAATTCTAGGCCAGCCTGAGCTACAGAGTGAGACCCTGTCTCAAAAAACAAAACAAAACAAAAACAAACAAACAACAACAAAAGCAACCACTTCCGCCGGGCGTGGTGGCGCACGCCTTTAATCCCAGCACTTGGGAGGCTGAGGTAGGTGGAGCGTTGTGAGTTCGAGGCCGGCTTGGGCTACAACGCAAGCACAAGGCCGGCCTGAACTACATAGTGCGACCCTGCCTCAAAAAACCAGGGCCGGGAGTTTGGCTCAGTGCCTTAAGCGCCTGCCCTGGCAGGCGTGAGGTTGTGAGTTCAATCCCCAGTGCCGCAAAATAAATAAATAAATAAATAAATAAATAAATAAATAAAAACAACCACTTCCCTGGAGAGGAGGAGAAGAAAGACAGAAGACATGGCAAAGAAAAAATTCGAGAGGATGCTGTCCTTCCAGCCCTGGAGGTGATGGGGAAGAAAGGCAGATGGCCAGCTGGGGTCTAGGAGAGCGAAATGACACTTGGTGGGCAGCAGTGACAGTCTGGGAGGGAGGCCCAGGCTGTGTGGCTGAGCCAGCACTGAAGAAAGAGACAGAGTTGCTCCAGGGCTGTACGCACCTGCACTGGGGCCCGCTGTGCCCGGCCTGGAGGGGAGGCCGAGTCTGTGGGAGGAGGCCCTGGGTCCCCTTGGAGTTGCGACAGAGCTTGAGTCAGGAGCAGACTCGACCACTCATGCACATGGCCAGGACAACTGTCCCCCAGCGACTACTATGGCTGATGTTGCTATGTGAGGACACACAGCATCCCCCAGTGCTGTTTACTATTCATTCATTCATCTATTCATTCATTAATTCATATTTTCAGGGGATTAAATGCTTGGACCCCTGAGCTACCTCTGAGCCCTCTTCATTATTTATTTATTTACTTACTTATTTCCTTCCTTTGAGACCTGGTTTCACTATGGATATAGTTCAGACTGGCCTTGCCCTCACTATGTGTGTGGTTCAGGCTGGCCTCAGACTTGTGGTGATCCTCCTGCCTCGGCCTCCCAGGTGCTAGCATTTGGGATGTTGGACAACAGACCCAGCTAACTGCAATTTTAAAGGTGCCATAATGTCTTCAATTTACTTTTTAAATGCTTCCAACCAAGTATGGCACATACCTGTAAGTCCCAGCACCTGGGAGGCTGAGGCAGAACGATCGCCAGAAGTTCAAGGCCAGCCTGGCCTACGTATCAGGACCCTGTCTCAACAAACCAAACCAAACCAGAGGCATCAGCAGTGGGCTGCTTTCCTCTTTCCAGGCTGTATCTTTGGAGACCGTGAAGCAGACGGAATAGCGCTTGTGTGTAGTGGAGGGCACCAGAGCACCCTGAGAGCGGCTCCTGTTGTGAAGCAAGCAGATTCCCACCGCAACGCCCTGGGCACAGCCTGGTGTGTGCAGGGGTGTACACCTGTGACCCCAGCACTCAAGTGCCAGAAACAGGAGGATCGCAAGTTTGAGGGCAACCTGGACCACATGGCAAATCGGGGCGGCCTGTGCTGTGGAGTGAGACGCTGCCTGGCCAAGCACACAGAAGCTACTACCACAAACCCTGCGAAAACACAGCCAGAGACACCAGCACACTGCACAGCACGAAAAGTCAAAGGTGGGGCTGAGCTGCAGGCCTGGCCTTATGTCACTGAACCCTGGTGGTTGCTGCTGTGGAATGTCGGGAATGTCCTTCTCGGCCAAGACAGGAAGAGGAAACAGCACTGTCTTGCTGGCTCTGACCCAGGACAAAGGGCTCAGAACCTGTCTCCTGCCCCCAGAGTCCCCTGATTAGAATGGCATCTAAGCAGCGATGAGTGACATGTGGCTGCTTGCCCTCCTGAGACCCAGGCTCTTCTGTGCTAAGCAGTCTCAGGATAATAACTGTGTTTGAATTAGTATGTCACCAGTCACAGTGGCCAGCGTGCTGTCCACTGGCCCCGCATGGTAACAGTAACAAGCAACTCAGGGATCTCATGTTGTAATTTTTATTTTTATTTATTTTTATTTTTATTTTTTTGAGACAGGTTCTCACTGTGTAGCTCAGACTGGCCTCGAACTCATGGCAATCCTCCTGCCTCAGCCTCCCAGGTGCTGGGATTACAGGCATGCACCACCATGCTAGAGTCCACTTCAACTATCATTATTTTAGTAACCACAAATAGGTATTACGGCTCATTCCCTTAGCTCTTCCCCTTCAGGCTGGGGATGCAGCTCATAGATGGAGCGTTTCCCTAGTGTGTATAAGACCCTGGGTTTGTTTCTTAGCACAGCAAAAGAAAGAAAAGAAAGAAAATCTTGCATCCATTGCTAGTTTGCCAGGCCTAAAACCTGTGAATTTTCCTGGTATCTCAAATTAGTTTTCTACATGTTACAACACAGCACTTTTTCTTTTACTTTTGAAGTATGTGAAAAGTGTAAAAGCAAAAACTGGCACCTTCGGTGTGAAAGTTAATTTTAGTTTAATGAACTCCTTTTGTCAGCAGGGAGCAAGGCTTCAGGATGCTAAGGGTTTTTTGTTTTTTGTTTTTTTTTTTTGTGGCACTGGGAATTGAACTTGCAGCCTCACACCTGCCAGACAGGCGCTGAAGCCACTGAGCCAAACTCCCCGCCCTGGTTTTTTTGAAGCAGGGTCACACTATGTAGCTCAGGTCGGCCTTGCGCCGCATTGTAGCCCAAGCCGGCCTCGAACTCACAACGCTCCACCTACCTCAGCCTCCCGAGTGCTGGGATTAAAGGCGTGCGCCACCACGCCCGGCCAGCCCTAGTGTTTTGAGGCAGGGTCGCACTATGTAGCTCAAGCCAGCCTTGCGCTCACGTTGTAGCCCAAGTGGGCCTCGAACTCACAACGCTCCTCCTACCTCAGCCTCCCTCCCGAGTGCTGGGATTAAAGGCGTGCGCCACCATGCCTGGCTCCAGGATGCTAAGTTAACTTTCTCTGTTTGCTTCAAGGACCTTACGTGCAAAAGAAAATCAGTTTGTTTTTGTTTTTGTTTTTGTTTTGAGACAGGGTCTCACTGTATAGTCCCTGCTGGTGTTGAACTCACTATGTAGCCCAAGCTAGCCTAAAACTTTTGGTGATCCTCCTGCTTCAGTCTCCCATACCCAATCCCAGTCCTTTTTTAATTTTTGATTTTGAGACAGGGCCTCACTAATTCACTAAATTAGTTGGGTGAGGTGGTGTATGCCTGTAATTCCAGTAATTGGGAGGCTGAGGCGGGAGGATTGCCCCAAATTCAAAGCACAAGTGCCTGGGCTACATAGTGAGTTCTAGGCCAGCCTGACTATATAACAAGACTCTGTCTCCAAAAACAACAAAATGCAATTGACTAATTCACTAAATGGCCCAGACTGTGTTCAAACTGTGATCTTTCTGCCTTAGCCTCCCAAGTGCTAGGATTACTGGCTGGCATTACCATCCCCAGCTGACATTAAATAAATTATATATGAGTGATTTTAATCACATATGATGTCTCCATCAGAAAACAAAGCAAAGTAAGATGGTCAAAATAGCATTGCTCAAGGGGAAGAAAAATACAATTTTTTCCTTGTAGAAAAGTTAGTCTTAGCCAGGTGTGGTGGCGCACGCCTTTAATCCCAGCACTCGGGAGGCTGAGGTAGGAGGAGGGTTGTGAGTTTGAGGCCGGCTTGGTCTACAACATGAGCGCAAGGCCGGGCTGAGCTACATAGTGCGACCCTGCCTCAAAAAACCAGGGCTGGGAGTTTGGCTCAGTGGCGTAAGCACCTGTCTGGCAGGTGTGGGGCTGTGAGTTCGATACCCAGTGGCACAAAAAAAAAAAAAAAAAAAAA